>CAHIKZ030002419.1:20000-132500 GCA_903632075.3 Acanthosepion pharaonis | reverse complement strand
CTCTGGATTGAATCTTTGATTCATCCCTCTCCCATTTACCAACTATTTTATATGGTCGGTATTCCACAATTATTTGGATCCTTTAACAACAATATATATATATATAAAATTGCACGCGCACGCATTCACAGACACATATAAATATATATATATATATTATATTTATAATTTTTATTTATATATATATATATATATATATATATATATATGCATCCATGCTTTACAATATATCACCATTCTTGGTAGATTTTATATTGTCACGGTGTGGGATAGTCTTGGTCAAAGGTGATAGGAGATAAGAATGCAGGTGATTTCAGCTAGATTGAAGAAAAAATATTCTTTCAGAAATTTTGAAACTACCTGCGTCTCTCGTTTCATGCGCATGCGTATACAACGTCAACAGAGTCCTGTCCGGATGAAACTTTCTAGATTGTCATATATATATATATATATATATTGCGAGATAGTGAGAGATAGAGAGATACTGGGTGTAAATCTCTAACCAGCAGACAACGAACACTTTTTTCTTTTACTTCTTTTCACCAATAAATGAGTTTCTTCAGGTGTCGAATATTTGGCTTGATGTTGGGTAGAATATTGTAAATGAACTTACTAAAATTGTCTGCAAGGTTCCGAGGAACGCCATTTTAACCACATAATGCTACGATCCTTACAGAAGGTCAAACCACGTCCATCGCAGTTTGTATATATTTAATTGCAAATGCAAATATGGTATATACAAATATGAAGTTTGGTTTAACACTTCACATTTGTGTTTTAAATACACGCACACAAAAAGACACATAGTTCTTCCTTGTGAACCACGCACATATACATAGACACGTGCATACGCACACACACACATAAAGATATACAAGTAGAATGTTGTCGGAGTATAAGGAGATAAGGAAATTAGTAAAAGGAAGAATAACCACGTCATTCTACACACGTACGGGAGTTTACGCACACATATGCATGTACACGCGCGGATGCACACACACATATATAGACACAAAGAAGGAGAAAATCAACCTAACGCCAATACAAAGCTCATAAATTATTTTTTAACTTAATATAAAAGTAACGAAAATGCGAAATTCGCCAGACAATTGCTTATACGTCCTGAAGAGTAGACTGAACGATTACCAAAAGGTTTGTCTACGAAACTCTGGAGTCGTGGTGCTGAATATAACATCAATCAGCTAAGTGAATTTAAATTTATTTTTGTATTATATATATATATATATATATATATATATATATATATATAGATAGAGAGAAGAGAGAGAGAATGAAAGAGAGAAGAGAAAACCATGACAGATTCACATACAGAAAAAAATGACGACAGGAGTTTTTTTGAGTAGATAGTTAAAAAGATTTCTACTTATGAAAAAATGAAAAAAATCTTTCTGAATAAATCCACATTTGCAGTTCGAAAACCGGATTCTGTTGTTTATATTTCCTGATATTCAAAAATAATCCGATATGACATCAAAACATATAAAATAAGGTAAATCACACACACACACACACACACACACACACACACACACACACACACACACACAAGGATAAATATATATATATATATATATATATATATATATATATATATATATATATACAGAAGTCTGAAATAAATATCACGCAAAATTTTGAAAAAAATCGCATTATAGTTTTATCTCAAGGTAAAGTAATTGAGCATAAAACTATCCCAGCAAAAAACCTCCATCGAATGAGGGTTTGCTTTGGAGATTTGGCTAACACTGCATTCTTTTTTTTGTTGAAGGATTTGTCAGATTCGGCAAAATGAAAGCATCGTACGCTGTAGAATTTCTACTCGCCTTCTTTGGTGTAGGAAATGCTACAACATTTGAATACGGTGCTGCATTGTTGTACAATTTGATCTACCATCAACGATATTAATTTGAGAGGCGCTGCAAACTTAGCAGCTGAACTTGGAAACAATTATTCGAATAATTGTACTGGGATGACTCAAGTCGAAAAACAAAATGATATGAATTTAGGCTTTTAAAAATATCAAAAACCAGTGTTTAATTAGAATTTAATGATTAACATTAACCTCTTTCCAGTAACTTACAAGCCTAGTGAACAATACCGTAGAGTATTAAGGTGTTAGTCTCGAATGTTTGGTGAAAATAATTGTAAGTTCAATCACTGGGCCAAGCAGTATGTACTCGCTGGAAATGGGATAAACGATAGCTGAGCAGTGCTAAAAAGAAATAGACGAGATAGCTCAAGATATGTTCAGCAGAGTGAGAACAGTCTACCCTCATAGATTAAATATAGATAACGGTTTTAATTCGAAATTCCCTGAAGGTTAACCGGATTGATAAGCACGATGAAGGCCGGGGAGTACAACAGCCGAAACGTTGTGATATTAGAAACAAAAATGGGGACAATTGTCCGCATGTAAATAACTTACAATAATACTTTATGATACTATTTTTCCTGAAGTCTTCGTTTTGGAGGGAAATTAAGGGTGTGTAGTATTTAATAATTTTTTAAGTGCTAGTACAAAGGATAGTTCCTTAAACTTCGAAAGATGTGGAAATCAGATGATATATATATAAGACAGTAAGGATGGATGGATGTGCAATATTCCTAGCCAAAGGGACAATCTTTTCATATATTATCTTTGCTGTATATAACTCAGATTTAAATTTACTAGAATTATTTTGCCACACTCTGACGCGTGTTGAAAGCCTCGCAGTATGTAGTATTATTGAAGTTATTGCTAACATTTTTGTCGAGATTTGCAAACTTGTTTCGTTCAATTTCGCAAACCAATCGATGAAATTTGAAGAAGCTGATTTGTTTGGAAAATTCTTTGACAAAAACCCTAATTTAATGTTTAATAATTTCTTTAATTTAATTTAATTTAATTAGGACTTCATGGCAAACAATATATTCAAAGAAAGTTTCACTTTTTCCAATTTAACATCAAAGAATAACTTAGGATTTCTTACACTTGAGCAACTGACCATGCATAAATATTTCTTTCTGAAGCCAAATTCCAATTTTTTAGATATTTTGTTTTGTTTATAGCTCTCACAAACAGGGCGAACTGAAAATTGGATTCTGGTATATATAAAAACTTAAGGAAAAGTCATGTAAAAAATAATATTGCATTTTTATTAAATAAGTATTTGTTGTTTCAATCACTAAATTGTTTTTAAAATAGTTAAATAATAAAACATTTAATGTTTCCAAAAAAAATTAATGAAAATTAATTGTACTAAGCTAAGCAGCCTAGTAAAACTAATTGCACCTTGTACTCCCTTACCTGTTAGCACTTCTCCCCAAAATTTGGTTTCGATTGGTCAATAATTATTTTAGAGGGTGTTGGGGACAGACGGACTAACGGAAGTCATAGAATTATATATATGTTGCGGGCAAGGTGCAAAGACACGAGCCTATAACATCCGGGTGTACGCAAACTCACGTTTCTGCGATTGGTGAGCACCTAATAAATTCTGTTGCTTGCAGGAGGACTCCATTTAGACATCTTGGAGTCTGTTATTATTAACATGCAACGTCCTGCCCTGTGTAGACAACGAGAGATGAGGTCATGCCTATTCAGACATTGTACTGCCTAAGCTTAGGAACGTATTTATTTAACAATTCCCTTTCCCCATAACCTTATATGGCCTATTGGGTAATTGTTTTCTTAATATCAGTTGTTAAGAAAAAATTTTATCAGCAACTTTGTTTTATATTGCCGACGAATTTGTTTCTGAGGAAGTGTCAGCCGAAAGGCGCCTAAAATCCTGTCCTTAAACGAGATACTTTTGTATGTATTTTAATAATAAAAGTATGATCCTTGTCCTTAAAGTTTTATATATATATATCCTTAAACGAGATACTTTTGTATGTTAAAATAATAAAAGTATGATCCTTTGTCCTTAAAGTTTTATATATATATATCCTTAAACGAGATACTTTTGTATATATTTTTATATATATAAAGTATGATCCTTGTCCTAATAAAGTTTATATATATATATCCTTAAACGAGATACTTTTGTATATATTTTAATAATAAAAGTATGATCCTTGTCCTTAAATCTATTTTTTATATATATATATATATATATTAAACGAGATATATTTGTATGTATTTTAATAATAAAAGTATGATCCTTGTCCTTAAAGTTTTATATATATATCCTTAAACGAGATACTTTTGTATGTATTTTAATAATAAATGTATGATCCTTGTCCTTAAAGTTTTATATATATATATATATATAAACGAGATACTTTTGTATATATTTTAATAATAAAAGTATGATCCTTGTCCTTAAAGTTTTATATATATATATCCTTAAACGAGATACTTTTGTATGTATTTTAATAATAAAAGTATGATCCTTGTCCTTAAAGTTTTATATATATATATATCCTTAAACGAGATACTTTTGTATGTATTTTAATAATAAAAGTATGATCCTTGTCCTTAAAGTTTTATATATATATATCCTTAAACGAGATACTTTTGTATGTATTTTAATAATAAAAGTATGATCCTTGTCCTTAAAGTTTTATATATATATATCCTTAAACGAGATACTTTTGTATGTATTTTAATAATAAAAGTATGATCCTTGTCCTTAAAGTTTTTTTATATATATATTTATTAAAAGTTTTATGTATTTTAATAATAAAAGTATGATTTGTCCTTAAATTTTATATATATATATATTTTTAAAATGATTATATTTGTATGTATTTTTAATAATAAAAAGTATTTGTCCTTAAAGTTTTATATATATATATATATATATATATATATATATATATATATATATATATATATATATATATAGATAGATAGATAGATAGATAACTAGACTCGTTTCGAAAAACCCTCGAATTTTTGATTTGCTAATCAAATCAATCTCGAGGGAAAAAAAGGTTTTAAAAAAAGAAAGAGCTACAAACATGAACTTCTGCCGACAAAAAAATCGCACAGATGCAGGTCTGAAGCCCAAAGAAAAAAACCCCGATACGAGTAAACAACTAACTAACAAAAGAGCTCAATACAACCGTAGAGCAGACCTAGATACACCTAGTGAGCCAGACAAACCTACCTAGGTTTCACCTAAACGGATCGTCAGGAAACTTTCCCTGACGATCCGTTTAGGAAAAACCTATTTTTGGACTCCAAATTATATATATATATATATATAAACAAATATATGGATATATATATATAAAAATTCTGAGAAAAATACAGAAAAAAACAAAATTCTGAATATGCATTATTAATGTTAAAATAAAAAGACGTCGGACGTTTCGGTCTATTTAAGACCATCTTCAAATTGTCATTTTCATTTAAATTGTTTAATTAATTTAATTATGTTTAAATAAAAATGTCCATGAAGATGGTTTAACAGACCGGAAACGTCCGACGACATTAATTTAATAATAATAATGCATATTCAGAATTTTGTTTTTTTTCTGTATTTTTTATTTATATATATATATATATATATATATATATATATATATATATATATATATAGAGAGAGAGAGAGAGAAAAGAGAGAAAGAGATAAAAATGCACATCAACATTTTGACTGATCAAACTGTGCCTACCTTCCTTCAAAATAATGTTTAAACGCCGCTGTAACTATCAATCTTTGTAACATTGACTGTTAATGGTAATATTGGCATTCATTGACTGAGCAGCCAGTATTTGTAAAATATTTCTCTTAAAATAATTTTTCAGGAAAATAAGTTTCTCGAGTCCAGTAGTTTTGATAGCTATTTCCAATATGGATTGAAAGTTCCCTTCCTAACCTTTTATATGGAGTAGTGTGGAATATCAAATTCTTGACTATGTCATTATGTTCTCTCCCAGTTACATGTGCTATTCTTTTTAATTCTTGCTTCTGTTGGTAATTTTCATGTGATGTGGTTTCTGTAATCTATAGATAGATAGATAGATAGATAGATAGATAGATAGATAGATAGATAGATAGATATGGTAATATTAGCCGTTTCCTTACAAGGAAGCGTTTGACAGTCATTGGCCGAGTAGTTAGTACTGCTTTTGCTTGAAATTTATAAAATCTTTCTCTTAGAAGAATTATTGAAGAAAACAGGTTTCTCAGTTCCAGTAGCAGTTATTTCTCTTTCTAGTATAGGTGGGAGTTTTCTTCCTAACCTTTATTTGACGTAGTGTGGAAAGTTGACATCTGAATCATGTCATTATGTTCCCTTCGATTTTGCTATCCATTTAATTGTTGCCGCTCTTGGTAGTCCTCATGTGAGGTAGTTTCTGTTAATTTGTCCAGTTCTTTTTTATTCTATATTACTAGTCTTGAATGTTCATAGTAACTTAAAGAGAACCACATAAAGGACATTCTGCCGAACTCTTGCCAAAATATTACTTGTAGGAGGTTCATTTGAAATTGCGTTTTATCCCCTTAGCTTCCATCAATCTATTGTCTACATAGCTTTACATTTTCATAATATTTATTTTTCATTTCCATCTATTAATATGTTTAAAAACTGCGACAAACGTTCATGAAGATACAAAGAATATAAGCTATCAATTCTTACTTTATGGTTGGCGTTATCGAATCGTATGGGACCTATTTAGCATGTTTAAGTAACTTTACAGCTTTCTCCAGTTGACACATGATGCTGCAACACTTACAGAATGTCAAAACACGTCCCTCACAAGCTGTATATATTTAATTTAAAATGCAAATCTGTATATAAATGGTTGGCCATTTTTACCCGACGATGTCCGTTTACTACAGCGGCTAGACAATCCCTGTTCCAAACGCCAGCATAACAACACGATAAATCATTGACGATCTATATTCAGAAATTTGAAAAGTTAATAAAATATTGGTTCGACAAAACTTGTCGATATTATTCAACCAAACATGTCTGAACACACACAACATATATAAATATTAACTTTTGAAATCGTCTACTATAAGCAATCTTGGTACGATTGTTTTTCATACTTTGATTTTTTTTACAGTAGAATGGCCATCGTATAACGTTATATTCAAATAATGAATTGCTTGATCGCTATCAATCCCACCTAGTTCATCCAACCATGGATTATCGTTCAGCTAGGAATTTATGCAAAAAATCTTTTTAAACCACTTCTCGACGTGATAATTTTTCGGTAATCTGTTCATAAACTGCGCAAATTTTTTTTTTTATTAAATTTGAGTTTTTGCTTTTAGCTTTTTGTGCAACAAAAAGTATAACATTATGAAAATTTGCCTATTCGCTTCCATAATGTCAGAATCATTAAAAAAATTTTCGCCAATTTTAACGAACTAAAAACGCATGCTATGACAAATGCCACCGTATGAACAAAAGTTAGTTTAAAAATATATAAAAAAAAACGCAATACTGACGACAAATAAATACAGAAAACGAATTAACGTTGTGGATAACTCAATAATACTTTTGAAAAAGCCATTAAAAGTTTTACCGGACCAGAAAGACCAATGCCCAAATCATAAGATTGATATTAGGATCTCTCGTAATCTAAAATACCAAAATTGCTGGCTGGTTATTCTTACTTAAAATCTTATGTAAACGGGCTTTTGAGTCAATTAAGATTTTGGATCATTTTTTATATTGTTGTTCATTGTATATGTCTTAACTATCTTGACATGATTTCTTTCTGGAAAATGTTGTCAAGACAGCAAAAAACTGTTCTAAATTTAAATAACATCTTCGTAATAGTTTTATGTGTAAGCTTTTGATTATTTTTATACGCAAGATTAATTCTTCTACCCTGTAGAAAATTTTAAACATCATTTTCCAATCACATTTCCTTAAATGAACAAAAGACAATATTTATAGAAACACTCGTGTACACCAAGAACTCTTGTCTTTGAAATTAAATTATTTACTTAGCACTTTTCTATGAATAGCCAGTTTTCGTTTAACTTAATTGCCGTGAGTTGTTGATTAAATTCCAACTCAAGTTTAAGAATTATTTTCGCTTTAGAAAAATTAAAACTGAATCTTTTCTTAAACTTTTTTTTGTAATTTCTTTCTTGGCTTTGCTTTTTCCCCCACACTTTGGTTGTCTGATCTTATGCTTAGATACATTGCCATTCTATTCAATGAAATATTTATTGTTTAAATTCGAAAAAGATTTAAATTATTTATTTTCTTAGTGAATATTTACAATATCACATAATTTAACAATCCAGATTGTCTAACATGCATGTTTTGTTACATTTTTCCCCTGAGTAAAGGACTGAAGATCATAAAGGCAAATGAAGTAAACAGAAGTCAACAGAGAAACAATAATAATTTCCGTAGAAATAATCTACAGTGCCCAGTTACCCAAGCCTATAATGTCCTTCTCCAATAGTGCTTGCTTGGATATATACACCGTATGCCGGATGGGAAAATTCCGAATGTCTTTCTGTGCGAGGAAGTGACTACCGGCAAGAGGACCAGTGGGTACGTTGGCGACTTCATCTTCACTTGGCATCGATAATAAACAAGACGTCATGCAACGATCGCTTACACTAGAGACGTGATTTACACCAAAGGCTGGAGAGGAGAGGAAAAGAAAATCTTGCTGCCGGTGAGAAGTGTGATCGAAAGGAACGAAAAAAAAAATGAGCGACATCGGAGGAGAGCGTCTTCACATGCATTCATTGCAGTCAAAACTTTCACTCCTATGTGAGTCTGTACAGCCATAACAGATACGGCACTGCTATCAGAAGCTGATGGAAAAACTCTTTTTTGTGCAGATTCGAGGTTTCTCGAGATCAAACGGATGTCACACAAATCTACATTATTTTCTTCTATCGAGAGCCGATGTATTGAATTTGAGTCCCTACTTATAATGAAGATAACAAAAGGTGAATTAAAAAAAATTATCTATAAAGGTAAACAAACCATAAGAAAACTAAACATACTAAAATGACCGTTCATTGTAGAACAAATTCAGTCATTGTGATTTCCGACTTTTCGGCATTGGAAACTAAGTATAACTGAAGCTGGCTGTTTTCAGCGGTATTTCACCGTTGCATTAAGAGAGCCAGTGTTATATCCTCCGGTAATGTCTGCGGAAATAACCAAAGAAATCGATCAATTTCTAGATTATCCACAGTAGTTGAATTGCAAGCCCTATCCGAGCGGGGATATTTGGATTATTACAAATGAAGTAAGAAATCATACTTATTATAAAACCCAGGTTGTGTGTATGTGTGTGTCTGTTCGTTTATATATTGGATCGGATTTCCTACATTTTCAACAGATTTCAACAAAAACTTCACAGGACTACGTAAAATTACCTTGCGGTGGTTCTGACAGCGCCAAAATTGGAAAAACACAATTGTTTTTGCACGAAATCAATTTGAAAACACGATTAAAAGGCATCGCTGTCGCGAGAATGAAAGGGGATAACTCTCATATCGAGTTATACTTATTATAAAACTCAGGTTGTTTGTGTGTATATGTGTGTGTGTGCATTCGTTTATATATGGGATCGGATTTCCTACATTTTTCAACCGATTTCAACAAAACTTCACTTTTTTTGGCAGGTAGTGTTTCTTATTGTCTTGCACACTTTTTTTCTTTATTTTTACATTCAGAATGCTCTGAAAATTCCATTTACAAGACAATTGTTTATAATAAAATTCTATTCAATCGGTAGACTCATAACGATGGAAAACAATGTTTTTGTTTGAGTTTGGGTTTGACCAATTCGTAAAAAAAAAAAAAAAAAAATTAAGACATGTGTGTCCGTCAACCTTAAACAATAATCTTTGTCAATTTTATTTTTCAGTCTTTATGAGGGTTGATACTTGATCTATCTCTTACTGTTACATCCCGGGCAACGCCGGGCTCTACTGCTAGTAAATAATACAAGGCATTTGACTTTTTATCAATTGCCTAATAATTCTAGAGGTCTGAGCTAATAATTAAGGCGCTAAAAAATTCTCGAGAATTCTTGGTTTAGTGAGCATCAAAATAAGTTGATATTATTAACCTGTGTTTAACACATAAGTCGATGGTGTCAGAATGGAGTATAAAAACTGAAGTTACAGAGATCGTGATAAATAGATAAAGTTAGTAAAAAAGACGAAAAAAAAAAAAAGAAAAAAAAAACGAAACTGATCCTCTTTTTAAGCACGGGTAAGTGTCTTTTTACCATACATGAATGGAAATGTAAAATAAAAACATTTTTTTTGTATTACTCTGTTTTACTTTACTACTCGGGGTGTTTCATTTACACTCAGCTTAGTATTTATCGATCCACCCACGAGGATAGAATGTGGCACAAGGCCGGTTTAATGTGGGTATCCCCGAGCCCGTAGTCTCGGCCAAAAATATAGCCTTTTTGAACCCGCCTAGACGGATTCAGGCCCTGTCTACCTCCCCGAACGAAACCTTGCCCTTCGGCAAAGCTTCGTCCGGGTTCCTCTCTATATAATGCAGAGAGTTCGACAGACGCTGACTCCAAGGCTCACAAAGGCAGCGTACTACACTTTGATCCTAGCCTCCGGGCCGAGCAGCTTATGGCGCACGCGAAGAATTTAATAAAGCTGTCAGCGTTTCAGCGATTCTTATTATTATCAATCTTGTACATAATGGGGTAAATAACAGTACGAAAATATTCTGATCCTTACTAAATAATTATGCGGATGGTACAACAGTTTCTAGGAGTACCTCCCAAAATCTGATGACCAGAACCTAGCAGCTCATCTCGCCTCTGACCGAACCCAAGTGGCTAGTACAGGTTTGTAAAATTCAATACAGCCAAAATCAAACTAGTCACCACCGATGAGACCTTCACCCAGAAGTTTCACTTATCATGATAGATAGGTCTTCTCTCAATGATACTCCCTGCCTTGAACATCTGTTTGGGCAAAGCTCTCCCTAGACCTCAAGGGGAATTCATATATCAGTCAATTGTTAAAAAATGCGGAAAAAATATTTCAGTTCATTCGGCTCCAGTAAATAGTTATATTTATCTTTACAAGAACTAGATTAGACAAAAAAAAAAAAAAATGAAGTATTGCTGGGCTTGAATAGACCAGTAAATAATGTAAATAGTGTACATAATAAATAGATCTCAGAAATATAGACATATATATAGACTTTATTTATATATGCATAACAATGTATAATATTTGTATATAAAGCAAATATATCAATATACGATAGAATCCCTCATATCCTGAATCCCTCACATCCGGTCATGATTTTGATGCGTATATTTGGATAATTGCTTATACTTATTTCACCCTAATAGCATGTATTGGTGCAAAAGAAGATGGGAATAAGAGGAAAAGAATAACATTGGAGTTATCGCAAAAGGTGAAAATTTTAAACTGACTAGACGCTGGTGAAAGTTTATCGTCACTAATGGCTGAGTTCAACATAGTAAAAACAAAATTGTATGATATAAAATCTTAAAAAAAAATCCCAAAAAAATAAAACCTATTCACACTGTCATAATGAAGAAGGAAATAAAAAAACATGATTGTGATGAAACCTGGACTGAAATTGAAAAAAGTTATTGAAAAGGTTGTCAGTTTTATTGAAAGAAACCAGCGTTCGACTATGACGATTGCAATAACGCACGCAGAGTTAAAATGTGTGTTTCGTTTAAAAATTTCAAGAACAAAAGCAAAACGAAATACAGAAAAAGTTGAGAATGACATTAGAAGAGAAAGAATCATCATACAACAACGATTAAAAAATCCTCGTTACATTATTTGTTTTGCATGCGTTGCATACTTAATTTAATGAATTTTCATTAACATTACATCATTTATTTCTTTTAATTAAAATCAATTCCGTCATATTTCACTCACCATTAGCTTATTTTGTTCATCATAAAACATTGAAAATAAATGTTAAACCTGATTTCAGTTCTTTTATTTTAATCTAAATATAAACCCTCATATCCGGACTTTATAACCAATTCCTCATATCCGTAAGGCCTTCCTAGTCCGGTTGTCAGGGATTCTGTTGTATATGAAGCATATATATATATATATATATATATATATATATATATATATATATATATAATTAATATATAAATATATATTATTACTTGATATATAAATAAAACCCACAGAAGGTTTTCACACACACACACACACATATATATATATATATATATATATATATATATATATATATGTCGGTTTTATTCATATATGTATATATACTCCGTCCAGAAATGATAAATACATTACGAAAATAATTGTTTTATTGTTGAATCAGGCGGTTCGTGCTCACTGCATTATATTCTCCATGATGGTTAGTCACAGAGATTGTTTTATTCGAGGATTAATCATCAAATAAATTTAATTTTGTCATTAAAGCTTATTTCTTGGTGCGCATCAAGTAGAAAAACAGTTACGAATTTTATTATCTTCTCTTCATCCATCTCATAATTTCTTAAATCTTTTAATGATTTTCTGAATATAGTGAAAACTTTTAGGAAAAAAAAAAAAAAACTATATTTATAATTAAACCTAATTTTATTCTTTGTGTTGAAATTTGACTAATGCATGGAATAATAATGCAACACAAAATGTACTTAGAACAAAATGTATTGAAACAAGAAAGTGTACACAATATTTACATATAGTCTTTTGTATATTCCTGGTAAGACCGTTCCTGGAGAATGTGTTGACTTAGTCGCAGTCGGGCAGAGTCTCTGGTTGAATCTCTTGATTCCTTCCTCTCTTCCCGGTACCAACCATATTTATATGGTCGGTACTCCACTATGCAAATTAGGTGGATCCTACCACAACACTTTGTTAAGGGACTAAATTAAATTTTGAATAGATTGAATAATGAATTATAGATCAAATATGGATCGGAATTCGACAAAACAAATAGAAAACGTTTATCAATCTAGCATGTTTCACTTTTATTAAAGCTTCTTCAGAGAATGAGATATGAAAAAAGAAGAAAGACACTATGGTATTTTTACTTTTGTTTTTTCATTTTCATTGGTTAATCATGTTTCACGTGCATTCGACTTGTTAAACAACCGTTAGTGAAATTTGTTACATTCCGAATTCAAGGAGAGGGATTGAATATTATATAGCGAACATTTCAGAAAAAAAAACAATTTTAATTTCGATTTAGGCAACAGATTAATTGATATAGAACACACATATTTTCTTCTAAGTAATTAATGGATTTTATTTATAATATTATAATATTATTTATTTATAATATTATAACATTATTTATATTATTTCGTATTAATATGAACGTTGTATTAATTGGATACTAAAGTCGACATTTCGGTTTTCTAAACAGTGCAATTAAACGTCTGTCGATTTGGGCTGTCGTGAGTCTTAAAGAAAATGTGCGTTTCGCTGTTTTACTGGAAAAAACTATGCTTGAGACAAAAGTGTCCTTTGGACCGTTTAGATGCGAAGGAGTTAACAGCCAAGCAAGGTTCAATTACGCCTTTAAAGAAATTCCCATCTTGTTTTGTTTGAACCTTTCGAAGGCTATGTCTAATAACTTAATTTTCGTAGCAGTAACATAAACCAAGAAATTGCACTTTTTTCTCTCATTCTAGGATAACTTACTGCTTCACAAGCAGATTGAAACAGATTATTTTTAAACGATTAATGCAGAGCGTCTATTTGGTAATAAGCCATGATGGCTTAGTTAAATAATTAGAACTAAAAAAAAAAAAAAGTGAATATTATGGTGTGGGTCCGGAGTTGCCAAACTGGTTTATTAAATGGAATGACACGCACAAGCAAAAGGAAATACGTTTTCATACATATGAATAAATATATCAACATGAGGATTCACTTGTAATCATAACTAATGAAAATAACGATTCCAGAAAAAAAGTATTTACATACGTATATTTTATTTTTAATTTATTTTCCTGCTTTTCCTAGTTCATTTCTTTCCTTCGCTTTTTTTTCTTTCGTTCACATATTTTCTTTTATTGTTTTTGTACTTCTTTTTCATGGTATTCACTTTTCTTTCTTTTTTTATATTTTTACTCTTAGATTCTGCGACCAGTTTTCTTTCGTTCTTACCATTCCTTTATAGTTAGTTTTGTTTTATTTCCTCTTGTTTATCTAATTCTAAAGCATGATAAAAATGATTGTTTTATTTTCCCCGTATAAGCTTTTTCCTTTCTGCTGAGATTTCGACATTATTTTTGGACGGTCTGGCACGTACCGACAAAAAAAAAAAAAAAAAAAAAAAAAAAGACAACTACACCTTCATACATATGCATATACGTATCTACGTGAGGAATCAATATATAATCACAATAAATAAAAGTTACCATTCTAAAAAAAAAAAAAAACAATCAAAAAAGCTATTTATATACTTGTATTTACTTTTTACTTTATTTTCCATTTTTGCTTTCTTTCTTTCTTTCGATTTTGTATTATTTATCGATTTTCCACAGACATTTTTTTTTATTTAAATATTTCGATAATGGTCTCCCTTGTGATGGTTCTGTTGCTTAACCCGATGAGAAAGTTGAAGGAGGTCGATGCGGCATGAGTTCTGTTGGAGAGCAGTGTTCCCACAAATAGCAATTATGCGCCTGAATCCTTGAAAATGCTGCATCGTGGGCAACTGATGATTTCCTCAAAGATCAAATGGTCGCTTAAATCTCTGGAGGCGATTCAGACCATAACGTATTGGGACACTTTCTTGCTTCTGTTTACTTTCTGCGACATTTTATCACATGATTCTTCTACTCGTGAAAGCATGGCCAGTTCTAACACCCCACCCCCTATTGAATGTGAAAAAAAAAATTGGACGAAAATATTTTCTGCCTTTCCGTCCATTCCAAAAACTAAAGTCAGTACTAAGATATAGAGACATTTGTTTCGAAAAAAAAAGAAAAGTTTGCTATGTGATATTCTATTAGATGGCAGGGAATGCTGGACAATCTTCCCATTGAAGAAGAGCCTACTGAAGGCAGTAAAAATGTGCTTCTACAGAAAAAATATGGAAAGTTCCATGGAGGGAGAGAGTAAGCAACGAGGAACTTTTAAAAAAAATGGCCATTCTGAGTATGACGATAAACTACATTCGGCAGCAAGGCCTCTGATCGGGAAGTTGGAGGTTTTGACAAGCATGAAACGACCTCTTAAATGCTGTTGTTCCCAGACTCAAACTGATTCGAGGTAGTAGAACCTGTTAGGGTCCGGGCTATGGGCAAATAGTGAATATCCCAAACCAAACACTATGAAAGTATAAAAATACATTCTTATAGTAAAAGTACTAGCAATGTAGATTTATATTAAAAACAATACCCGAAATTACATAATTATGGTAAAATGACCAACAATACATTTTTTCACTAGTTGAAGGCATTTAATTGCGTTCAAATATATTTGGTTGAAGGCATAAATTTGTGTCCGGAATGTTTGGATTTCGGCGTTGGGTGGCCTTATTGAGATTGATCTACCGCTGAAAAAAATCAACCAAACAAGCAACATGAAAGAACTCTTTCATGATAGTAATCCATATAATATCCGACAATTTCTTAAAGAAATCAAACTGTATTCCAAAATATAATTTAAACAAAACGTAAAACACACATATCACTGTAGTAATGACCGGTCGACTAATTCGCTTTTAGCAGTTTTATTTTATTTTTATTGATTGCTTTAATTGTCTACATTACTCTCTGATCTATCTATCTATCTATCTATCTATCTATCTATCTATCTATCGATCTATCTATATATATATATATATTAATCGTTTCACCTAAGCAAGACAATAAAGCCACTAAGATGCAAGGGGTTATTTAATGCGAGAGAATATGAGAAAAAACGCTATTAAGGAGAGAGAAAAATATAGAGACAGGAATTAAGAAGACAAAAGATAACGATTAATAATGTTTTCAAATATTTGAAGATCAAACTTGACTTGGAAGTAAGAAGCTTACGGTTACATTTCAACAATAAAATGATGAGATCTTATCGCTACATATGATTTATTATTATTTTGAGAGTCATTCTTCTTCTCCATGCCTATCTATCTATCTATCTATTTTCTACGATATATTATTTTTATCAAAAAATACAAATAGGACTTGATACTGAAAATCCTCTTTATTTTATTCATAATTTTTTTGTTCTTCATAATCTCTCATAGCTTTAGACAGGTTTCCTAACAAAAACTAAATAAAAAATGATATCACCCTTGAGACTAATAAAAACACGATACTCACTCATACATAAAAATATCGTCAATCTCGTCTTCGAATTTCAGCGAGAGGGTGTGTGGCTTTGAAGTTTTCTCCAAAAGTGGATTTTACTCACTCTTTTTATTTCCACGTGGACGAATGCTTCTATATCCTCACGCCATCGCCTGTCCCACCTAGGCCCATTCTAAGCGCAACTGGATCAACCACATTTTTACATCTTTCAGGTCAACCCGCTGATGGACCTGCTTTCTGTGATGGTCTGATGTAACATTGAATGTAAATTCTATTGTAGCATAATTTGTGGTGAACCAAATGCTACAGCTAATTAAATTATTTGTGGACCTATTCGAAGTGGATATGGAGATAGCTGTAGAAAGATATTATAGAACTAACGAAAAACGAACACAGCAGTGTTAATCAGAAAGAAGTTATAGTATTGTTCAAAATCGATTCAACCTATTACAGTAAAATATAATAGAATTAAAAAGCACAAACAATTATGCATTTATTTTGAGTTTTAATTATATTATTTTAAACTGGGAAGAAGTAACAAGAGATGGTCCAATCTGGCGGTAAATTACTTTGACTACTCAGAATGTTTTCGAACAAGAACAACGCATAAGTCTAGAGGACAAGCGGCAAAGATAGAAATATAACCAAATCCAATTAGGGTCTGCCTCAAAGATCACATGTAACCTGTGTAGACGAATTCTGCCTGCAAAAATCGCTCTTAGCATTTAAAAAAAAAATCAATTCACCCTAAGGAAGCCGATAATGTCAATAAGACGCAAGGCGCTACTGGGAGAAATAAAAATAAAATAATTTAGAAGGAACCGGAAACTCAATCCTATTCAGGAAACAAGCGATAAAACTCTCGTCCTGTTCAAAAGACCTGGGAGGAGTGTGAACTGAATGATAGCTGTACCTATCTACTCCTATAGATACGGGAATTGCGAAAAGATGAATAGAGCAAGGGAACGAAACACTTGGAAACGATGACTAACCGATAAGAAATAATTCAATCAACCTTATGACAATAAACATGGGTTCTTCTTAACTCCAGTTTATTTCAATCCTAAGGATCTTTTCGCTGGTAATAATCATATACGTTTCTGAATTTCGTTTACATTATTGCATTATTTATTTTGCATACCCACAAGATCGTTTATTTATTTTGTACGTAGTTGCCCAAAATGCCTTGAATCTTCACCCAGCCGAACATACAGCTGACACACACCAATTAATATAACTGGAAGAAAGTACTGTTTGGGAAGTTTCGTTTCTCGGGTCAGAATTATTTTTGTTAACTTGTTTTTCAGTCAAAGATCACAGAGCCTCATTCATTCGCAATTTAATTTTCAGTATTAATTTTACATTTTCTGTTACACCCAAAAGACATACATACATACATGCATACGTACGCGCGCACACACACACACACACACACATATATATATATATATATATATATATATATATATATATATATATATATATATATAAACATACATATTTGGATATTGAAATCTATCTATAACTCTAAACGCTATTTTAATTGGTACATGTGTTTGAGTTGTTATCCAGGTTATTTTAAGCGTTGAAGTTAATGTCAACTGGGGTAGAATGCGTTAGAGAAGACATCTCTATTTCTTGGCCAGTTGATATTAATTTCTATTTAGTAACAGAGATTTCAACTCCTGCACGTATAACAAATAAAGGCAGTATCTAAGCTAATAATAGTGTCCGATTAAAAAAAGATATCCATCAAAAATTAATATCTATCTATCTATCTATCTATCTATCTATCTATCTATCTATCTATCTATCTATTTATCTATCTATCTATCTATCTATCTATTTATCTATCTATCTATCTATCTATCTATCTCAGTCTGTTTAGTCTATCTATCTATCTATCTATCTATCAGTCTGTTTAGTATCTATCTATCTATCTATCTATCTATCTATCTATCTATCTATCTATCTATCTATTGTTAGTATAAACGCACTTTTAGTGGGTATACTTGTTTGAGTTATACATTTTTTATTTTGTTAAACAGTGAAATTAATATCGTGGCATACTTTGGCTCAAAAAGTGGTTTCCCTGATGGAAAAAAGGGCTGCAGCATCGATTACTGTCGAAAGTACTATTTGTCTTTAGTATGATTTCTTAATTGAGAACGGCTGTTATTGATTTCACTGTTTAAGGAAAGACAAAAAAACAATGAAAGCAACTCAAACACCAACACATCTATCTATCTATCTATCTATCTATCTATCTATCTATCTATCTATCTAGTTATTCAGAATTTGGAACATTTTACCAGGAATTTTGAAAGCTTTAGATAATGGATCATTAAACACCTAACTGTATGAATGCACGTTGTTTCTCATGACTTTAAATAAATAATTCAAGAAGCAAATCAATTATAGAGTAAGTGAATAAGAAATCTCGTCAAATATCGATAATTTATTTTAAGCATTTGCAAGGTGCTTCTCCGTCGAATATTGATTAGCATGCTAATGTGGCAGATCATTATCATTGTGCAGTGAGTTTTATCCTTCCTGGGTGCCTCATGTTCGTAGCCCTGTGCCAGCTAAACTTAATACATACATATAACCATTTGCTGATTTTCTTATGTGTAATACTTAATAAATAGATTTTTATTTTTAAAATCATTTTTCCACTTAAAAATTCCTTCCATCGTCATTTCAGATCATGAAGGCAGAGAAAGGTGAGCAAAATTTGAACGCAAGTAGAAAAAAATGAGAACAGTAAATTATTGATCCTTTGTAGTTTTACTTAATTTTAATCATTTTCGCTTATATTTTTTCCCAATGATTTCCACCCTCTACAAAACCCAAGAGCCATTCAAGGTAAAATGATTAGAGGTATGGGAGGAAGGTAAACTGTTAACCGTAGACGTGAACAGGTTAAGATTGTAGTTATCGGGGAATTATCCTCTTGGGTGTCGGTCCCATAAAGCAGGAGTTCGCAAGAAGTGGCTGATTGAATGGAACTTAATCTCACCAATGAAATACGAAGGGAATGAAGGTAGTTCGTTATAATGTGCGTAATATGGCGGGTCTTAGCCGTGAAGGTGAGAACTGATGGAATTAAGGAATGTATTTCGCCTGATCACTTTTCATGGAAATAGCGATGGAGCAGCGAGAGGCTTGCGGCATTTCGTCTGTGGAAAAATGGTTGTGGACTGGTAAATAATTCATCATTCGCAAGGGCTCGGGAATGCTTTTTGACTCTGTCGAGGCTGGAAAGTGAAAATTGGGCAGCTCTTGCCCATATATGGATAGCATTACGCACTTTTCAGTCTGATCTGTCTCTTGTAAAGGGAGGGGTAGCATGAGGAGCAGTACAGGGAACCGAAGATTTTTACTGTATCATTAGCAATGGATCGTTTGTACGAGTTCCACTTAAGGTCTGGGTTGAGTCCAAATAGGCGCTCAAGGCATGGGGCCTCCTGAAGAAGACAATCGTTCATCGCGGTTCTTCTACTCTTATGTGCCGTGTCCCTTCAGGACGTAGGCGATCATGGCTCTCCACTCCTTCCTGTTCATTGTAGCTCTCAATAAGTTTTGTTTTTTATTATTTCTCCTTAACTCACTTGCTTAAGACCGTTGAGTATATCACCCGTTCCTTTCACTTGTCCCTCTTTCCCTCTATCCTCCTTGTGAGTATCATATTTTCTAAGCCCTCCGTTCTCATTCCGTGTCTCAGAAATTTCAGCTGCATTTTCCTGGTGTTAAGTACAAGTTTCCTCTTTGTTTGTATCCTCATCACAACCTCATTGTTGCTTAAATTCTTTGGTCCATGGTATCCTTAGCATCCTTCTGTAAAACCATACCTCTGTTCCTTCGAGTCTCTTCTTCATCTTTGAGGAAACCGTCTAAAGGAGGACAGATATCACGTAGCGGTTCAATACTCTTTTCTGTATTACCAACGATACCCTCCTGTCTCGTAATACTCTGCCTAGCTTTTGGAATGCGTCTTTGGTCATCTAAATACGTCTTCAAATCTCAGTGTAGCACTTTCCAGATATTTAAATTCCCGCACCTGCTTGATTTTAGTGTCCCTGACCTATAAGTCTCAATTCGGACTCATCTGTAGGAAATTTTGTGAATATAGAGACAACATTATTATTTTGTTTTTGTTTTTTAAATCGTTATTTGATTATCAAATCAAATGTTATAATAATTGCAATTAAAATGTATAATAAAATTTATTACTTGTACTCCAACGCATTCCCACTTCTATCAGAACATGGAAAGCCAAAAGCAATCTTTTCTGCAATTATTGGTACAACAACTTGGTTTATTTAGCAGTGAGCTGTTAACATAACTCTTATACTTACTATTATGATAGTTATAAATCTTCTTTTTAGTTTTTGTGTGTTATTGGCCCAGTAAGAAATGACTATTTTCCGATCGATCGCTGACGTCAGTTCCAATCGACACGGTAAATCATTATCCTGATAACATATTTCTTTGCTGAAATGCGTCGAATTTAAGCGGATTTTTTTACGACATATTGAAAAAAGGATTGGCACCGAAGCAAATTCTTATATACATTGTCTCTTGCGAAACTGAAATCGAAAGCAATGATAAGAAATGAATGTGATTTTCACAAATAAAAGTACATTTGTAATAACAAAAATATAAGGAGATTAATAAGAAAAACGCAAGGTGATATTAAGCAGGACTTATTTTTACTATTTGTAATATTCATTCGATTTTAATAGTTTTTGTTTCATTTCTCTATTTTACCCTCATTTCTTTTCTTTTCATTTCTCTCTTTCTAATTCTTTTTTCTTTTGCTAAGTTTTCTTTTTGTCGTTTTTGTAGTTCACTTATAATTGTTTTCTAGTTTCTCTCTTTTATAATCATTTCCATTTTCTCTTGTTCCATACTTCGTGACCAAATTCTTTATATCTCATTAAAATAATTGTCTTCTGACGCATTAGTACCTCGTTGAGTATTTTTTAATGTTATTATTTTATGATCACTATTAGGTGCTGCAAAAGGGTTTTAATGTAATTTTGTGCTAATTCTATTTAATTAGATAATTGTAATATATAACTACGTTGTTCTTCTGTGTGATATTTGTTCTTGATAAAAGCGCGAAATATCTGCCATAAAGCTACATTATTTAAACCAAATTTATTAGATAATGATTAAAGATAAATGATAAGTCCGACAGGAAAATTATCATCTTGATATTTTTTAATAATTTATATGCTAAATATATTTTTATTCGCATTTTTCTTTTTCTGGTCCATATTTCATTTATTTGATGAAGCTTAAATAAAGGCGAAACATTAATTCTATAAAAGTTTTCTATTATACATCCACACACACACACGCACGCATGCACACACACATATATATATATATATATAGATGGCCTGAAGATTGTCTTCAAGCATGAAACACACTGTCGCCGCTTGGGGTACACTTTTATATCTACATACGCTCTATCCCTGAAATTAAGCACTTTTACCAATAAATATAACACACACGCATGCTCCATCTCTCTCTCTCCCCCCATATATATATATATATATATATATATATATATATATATATATATATATATATATATACATATGTATTAAATTTAACATATTTCCTTTTATTTAAGCTTCATCAGACAAATGAATTATGGAGGAGAAAAATACCAGCGTTTTCTTTTTTTGCTCCCCATCTCATTTACTGATTAAGCTTAAAATAAAAAAGCCAAACTTGTTACATTTATGAACGTTTTCTATTTTCTTCCTTATCCTATCATTCTCTCGGATTCTGATTCATATTTGATACATATTTGATCCCAGTTCACAAATACACAATCACACACACGTGTGAGCGCGCGCGCACACACACACACACACACATATATATATATATATATGTATTTATTGATTTTCATGCAAGCAATGGAGTAACACCCCTCGTTGATTCTCAAATCATTTTTTCCATAACCAAGCCCTCTGTTTTCAAATTAGAATATATATTTCTTATTTCCAACCTTATTTTAATCTGGGCTGTAATTCAAACCAAAATAAAGCTACTATTCATTTAAATATTTAACAAAAATAATAATCCAACCTAACTATGAAATATGATAACTAGAAATATTAAAAAAAACTGGTGTTAACCCCAAAATAACCCCAAAAAGTCGCACCTGACGAATCCATGCAACTCAGAGTTGTACAATCAATTATATATATATATATATATATATATATATATATATATATATATATAAATATATATATATATATATAAAGGTAAAGGACAATAGGAAAATTGTATTATTACCCGACGCGTTTCGTCCAATGTGGACTTTTTCAAGGAAAAAACGAAATGAATTTTTTGAAAACAAAGTAACTGTAAATAACAAACAAAATATCCTTAGCAACTTGAAGAATTTAGAAAACGCTATTGTATTCATATTGTCACCTCAAAATTACGTCAAGTACTGTCACGTGCGGAGATATTGTTTTTATTGTTGTGTTGACGGATTCAACCATTTTCTTTTGATTTCTTGATACAGTTGTGTATGTTTGCTTGGTAGAGCCTGGGCGTAGATCAATATTTAGATAATATTCATTGGCGGCACTCTCGATGATTTTCATTTTGAGTGAGTTATTTTCTTTTTTGTGAGTGTAGCATTTTTAAAATCAAAATGGTGCTTGAATTTATTTCTACGTATGACTAGTGCATTAGTTATTTTTCTTATATTTTTCTTATATGAACTTCGTTCATTATCTGCTTTGTCTCCTTGCATTGTTGGTTGATTTTACGATATTTCAACCCTTGCTGGGTTAATTAATATCGAATTTATCATTCGAGATACACTGAGGTCCTAACTCACTACTCATTAGCAATTGTCGTCCAGACTAGCCTCATTAACCATTATCCCATACCAAGACGCCTTTGTTTTATTTGTATGTTAATATATGCGCGTGTGTGCACTGAACTATATACAAATTAAAACAATTGGTATCCAACAGTTAATTTCTTGTATGTTAATATTTTCTGTTAAACATAGTATATTAAGGTAGCAATCATTCGTACTAACATGTTCTATTAAGAATTTGTTAAGCTTTCTGTTGAGTTTCTTTTGGTGTCGTATAAGGTTTTGGATGCCATGCGGAAATTTGGGAAGAAAATTGCTGAAATTATGTGTTATGACCGAGCACTTTTCAAGTAGAATAAGTTGAATGCCGAAAAGATACCGCCATAGTGTTTATATTAACAGTCCATATTTTGAATTAATAAATGGTTGTCCACATTCTATGGCTGTAAAATTGATTTTAACTTTGCAGACGATCATACAGGCCAAAGAAATTTTGGCAAATTTTATTTAATAGTCTGTTGTTTTTTGGTTTTTTTTAATTAAATAGCCCCCGAGATTTTTAAATGAAATGTCAGAATAATATTGTAATGTTGACCAGAAATTAAAAAGACCGCGTAGATCTGAGTTATATATTTACATATTGTAATTTTCTCGGGTTAATAACAAGTTAGTCTTACTCTGGGGAAATACTCTAATATTTTAAAAATATAAAATATTTACATATAAACAAACCTAAGCAAAGGCACTCATATAAAGTGTACATAGAAATATGTGTCAAACTGTTATACGTAATGTTTAAAATGTGTACAATCTATTAATTTTTTTAACTATATGAATATATAAACCTTCATATACACAGAATTGTTTATTGACAAATTGAGAGAAGTGAACATATAATTATAACTTAGTAAAAAGCCTGAAAGATATATCGAAATATATTTAGGGAAAGCTAAAAAGAGGGTAACTGAGAGAAAGATTTACTTTGTCGTGTACGCCTTTTTTATCACGATAAGTGGCAAAGTCTGTCTATATTTCTGCGATGAGGTATTATGTACATCATTTACATTATTCGGACTATTGTCCTCATCTTTGTCGCCATATTTATCACAACGTTTCGGCCGTTGTTATACTCAAGGACACATGGCACAGTAGATAAAGGTGTTGGTTAGATCCAGTGACAGGACCCAAAGAGTGTGAGTTCAATACCCGGTTAAGGCAGTGGAGATCTTTCAGACGGAAATTAACAGGAGATAACTGATAACTGACATCCATCAAACATGGCACGTGGAATTAGAACAGTCTACCCCAGTGAGCGAAATAAAGGATTCAGTTCGACATTCCAACCACCTGAAGAAGAAGGCCGGAGTGTACAACTGCCGAAACGTTGTGACAAAGATGGCGACAAAGATGAGGACAATAGTCCGAATAATGTAAATAATGTAGATAAGTGGCAATCAAGTTAAGACCTCATAGTCATTGAGAAGCGAATGTCTTTCCGCGCAAATTAATGAATTTACATGCGGCGGGCTAAATTACTGGAAAAATTTCCCGCTGAAACGTAAATATGTGACGACTTCAATCTCATTCACTTAGATAGAGAAAAACTTCGTATTAAGATATGAAGTTGGGGATAAAGCGGCTATTTAATTAAGTTAATCAAGTTTTCATATTAAACAAAATAAAGGAAAATTATTCAAATATGGTTCATGAATTACATAGTAATACACAGTTTTTTCTCCCCCAAATAGACACTAAATATTTGCTTTCTTCTCCGATTAACGATATAAAAGAGAATTAGTTGCAGTCTAACTTTATTGCTCTTTTAATTACATAAATTATAAATTTGATTTGAATTGCTATGTATTGAGTTCGGACAAAGGTTCGTAGTGTCTCTTAAATACATTTAAGACAACATTTAGATATTTGTAAATAGATTTATTCAAATACATATTTTCCATTTTGTTCCACTACGCATCATCATCTTTTAGGTAGAGTAATGATTTCATTCTCCCGGAAATTGGTATCTTTCTATATGATGAACTGGGCTAAGTGGCTTTTCCAGACTTTCAGAGTATGATAATTCTTCCCATTTTATAGAGATCAAAATAACTGACAATCTAAAGGTGCCGAATCAGTTGAGCACAACGTATTTAGGAGGACAAATCAGTCTAACTGTACTGATTTCTACTGGAAAGAGAAACGAGGTAAGGCATTGTCCTGATGGGGGATGGCAGCCTTCTGATTGGACAATTCCAGATACTAATTTTAATCCAATTAAGAACTCTTCAAAATTCAACGTCTAATGTTGCGGAACAAAGTCGTAATGATAATGCTCTTCCAATCTAATTAACTGAATGTTTTGTTTTTTTTTTGGAAAGGAAAAGCCAACACTCAGTAACATTAACTACGAACACGGTCACAATCCGGTGACTGTGTTTGTAAAATAAAACATTCGTATAACTTCAGGCACATACATAAAAAAAAGCACGTTCATTTTAAAAAATAATCGTCCTTGATAATGGCTAAAAGGATAGCCAAAAGCGCTTGGCTATGCAGACGTTTTGGACAGTCTTTAAACACTTCGAGTCCAGAAAAAAAATTGTACAAACACAAGAAAAATTAAATAAAAAGCTTAATCGCAGTACCTTGTCAGTCATCTTTAACGAAACTTGTATAAAAGAGGGATTGTTGACTAAATACACAATATATATATATATATACACACACACACACACACACACACACACACACACACACACATATATATATATATATATATATATATATATATATTTATGTAAGCAAATATATGGATATAGATCCGACAGTATGAAGAAAAATATACGGAAAAAAAAAACAAAAATCCTAAACATTAAAACAGCATAATCGCATATTAGGATTTTTGTTTGTTTTTTCAGTATATTTTTCTTCATTATATATATATATATATATATATATATATATATATATAAATTTTATACGAGAGAATTTTTATATGACTTTGAAAATAGCAAGACGCATTCTTTTAAAGGAGCCTTTTTCCTCCAATACTGGCGCTGTGTCGCACATGTGTCGGTTGTCAGTAAAAAAAAAAAATTATGTTTTATACTCACTAGGAGCTTGCTTACACCTATATGTTTCGTTTTAGTAATAAAAAAAATTATTTATATCCGTATTTACCATTTTCAGTTTCACCGTTTTGATTATTGTTGTTCCATCAAATCTTTCTGAAGAAGTGTTGAACGAAAAGAATGCGTCCTGTCATTTTCTTGTTTTTTCAATATATCATATATATATATATATATATATATATATATATATATATATATATGCGCTCCAGATTTTTCTAAATATCTCCTTTCCTGAAAGAAATACTCCTTTCGCAAGCTGACATATATGACAATTAAAAAAAATTTCAAAATTAAAAGAAAACGGTCAAATTCAAAACTTATTATTAGTTCAAGTGAATAATTCGTAAATTAATTTCAAACAAAAATATTACAATTAACAATTACATTATAGAAAAATCAACAACTACATTTACTCATATTTGCTTATTCGGTATAAATTATGTAACTTAGCGTCCTCCATAACTTATCCATGTAGCCTGATGTATATTTATGAGAGTGTTTTACATTTTGAAATTCTGAAAAGTTGCCAATGATTCTTTTGATGAGGTATTGACCGAAAAGGTTACATTTTAGGGGAAAACATTATGTTTCGTCAGTTCAAAACTATTTACAAGTTCTGTGGTATCAAACTTTCGTTTAAATATCTATCTATCTATCTATCTATCTATCTATCTATCTATATATATATATATATATATATATATATATATATATACCATTGCATTTAAGATATCATTATTATGATCATTTTCAACCGTGAATTTTACATTTAAAATTCCTACGATTTTTCAAACTGTTTATGCGTCAGTTTGTAGAAGGGAACTGGTTAGTTGGGGAAAGACACAGAGAAGGAACGTCAGAGGTGACAGAAAGGTGAAAATGACAGAAGTTTGCATAGTTACAGGAAGTAATGAGAGGTATGATATCATGGAGGTAGGAGTGGGCGGGGAGAGAGAAATGGAACCCGATGAGCTGACCTACATCTTAATGGTCATGCGGCTGAATTTCTGCGGATTCAACGGGAATCCACAGAAATTAATGAAAAAGGAAAAAAATAATTTATATAAAATATTCAGAGATAACCTCAGTGAGATGAAAGAGAGTTAATTAAGAATTATTGGTGTATTAAATTTATCCAAATATCAGAACCTAAAAATTAAGGGAAATGTTTTAAAGATTTGGAGGTTTGACTATATATGCGTACATATATGTGTACGTACACATTAAGAATTTCTCTACCCGTACAGTTATATATACTTACATACGCATAGATACCTACATATATGTATATACATATATATACCAACCAACATATATCTACATACAGCCCTATGTTGGGATAAAATATTTTCATTTATCCTCGTATCCAGATCGTCATATATCCAATTAAACTTTTCTTAATTAATGAATAGCCTTCCACAAAAAAAGGATTTTCCTTGCTTTTTACTTTTTTTTTATATAGAGCTGCTCAATGAGCCTGAAAGTCAAACGTTCATTACTATTACGAAGAGCTGATATTCGCGCTTGATCAATTTTAAACCAAAACAATATCAGATTAAAAAAACACGTTCATTTTAAAAGATAATCGTCCTTGATAATGGCTAAAAGGATAGCCAAAAGCGCTTGGCTATGCAGACGTTTTGGACAGTCTTTAAACACTTCGAGTCCAGAAAAAAAAACTTGTACAAACACAAGAAAAATTAAATAAAAAGCTTAATCGCAGTACCTTGTCAGTCATCTTTTAACGAAACTTGTATAAAAGAGGGATTGTTGACTAAATACACATATATATATATATATATATATATATATATATATATATATATATATATATATATATATAAAAATATAGAAATATATGGACATAGATCCGACAGTATGAAGAAAAATATATACGGAAAAAAAAAAAAAATCCTTATATGCAATTATGCTGTTTTAATGTTAATATAATGTCAACGTCGGACGTTAATCTTACTATATATGTCCATCGTCTTTTCATATTGAATTAAATATAGTCTAATTTTAATTATGTTTTATGAATATGTCCTGAAGATGGTCTACTAGACCGAAACGTCATCGTTGACATTATATTAACATTAAAAACGGCATAATTGCCTATTAGGATTTTTTTTGTTTTTTATTTTTAACATATATATATATATATATATATATATATATATATATATATATATATATATTAACGTAATCAACCGATAAAGATCAAAACGATTCAATCGATTAACGAACAGAAACTAATTGAACATTTCATCCATCCTGATAAAAAATCCCTTTATATTCTTATTTTAGAAATGTTTTTTCCGGTTTCATTTCCTCAAAATGAAACGGTTCACCAAAGAACTAGCCAGACTCTGGAATCCAATAAAAAAAAAAAAAGTTTTCTTTCAGAAGCTGGTTTTTGACAAAATAATTTTCAGCATTTCCGTCAATAAAATCAAACATTTATGTTTTTTCCAATGGTGTTTATAATGTCGGTCTGAAAAGTTATCAAATGACAGACAGACATCATTGTCCGAACACATTAACAAAATTAACTAAACAAACGCTGTCCATTGTCAATTAAAAATATACAAAAGACATTACCGGACTAATAAGTTTCCCTGTTTCGCACGTGGGGTAGGATCTTACTTGCAAAGACAAAGTGAAAACTAATTAGCCAAAACCATAGTGTTGTTCAGTAATTACTTTTAAGTCTTCTGAAATTGTTTTATTGTGTACTTTAAATTAGGTTCTTATGTAGTTATAATACATCCCATCTATCTATCTATCTATCTATCTATCTATCTATCTATCTATATATCTATGTCTTTTGATTTTCCATTTGAAAAGTATAAGGAGAGGAGAGTTCTAACCATTACTCTGTGGAACCGACTTTATAGGATGTTTTTCTGATCAATACAATCTTAACCAGTTCTAGGATAGGGTTAACCGTTATTTTTCCTCCTATACTATGGTTTTTTTTGACGGAACTATCTTACCTCATTGTTATCCCCGGGCCTTGTTAAAAATACTTTAAAAATCTATTATCTATCTATCTATCTATCTATCTATCTATCTATCTATCTATCTATCTGTTCATATTTATCTAGATATCTATCTATCTGTCTATTAAATCTATGTATCAGTACGTTACCGAATTATTAAGGAAACAGGACATTTTAGCATAACAGTTCTTAGATTTAACCAATGATGAAATGTAAACAGGTTTCGAGTCACCTGGACTCATTTCCTAGAAGCGTGTGTACGCCTATATTTTATTGTTTTTTTTTGTGATGAATTCGCATGGAGTAGACATTTGTAAGCTTTCGCTACAGTCGGGCGACATTAGACAAATTTGGAAGGATTTAATCCAAAATTATCTTTACCTTGAATATAAAAAAAAATATATCTAAAAATTTTTCGAGTTCAAATCTTTATTTTTTTATTAAATTTTCAAAGTTCAGCATATTTTTAGACATTTGAATGAAATGATTTTTTAACATTCAAAATATAAGTTTGTTGAATTAATTTTGTTACTTAAAATAAAAACATTATGAAATTATTTTAATAAGTAAACTAAAATTCTGCCCATTTAATTAATTTTATATTATTATTAATTAATAACAATAATTACGCAGATGATACACAAATACTAAAATAAAAATTAACAACTAGAAAAATTAATATTTTCTTTTAGAGAATTAAATCTGAAAATAAAAGTAAAAAACTAATTTAAATAAACAACAAAAATACTTGCAAAAAATATTTTTTTTTAAAAACGCATTCAATATATTTAATAAAAAAATAAACAAAAATAAATTTGTAGCATCTAAACTAAAATTGAATTTTTTTTACAATCAAACTTTTGATGGTTATTTGATAAAAATAAATTTAGATTTTAATAATTTTTTGAAGATAATATTTTTCAAAGATAATTCAAATAAAAAATCATTCCTTGCTTTCCAAACAAAACAATTATTTTTATTTTATGGGTGACTTTCGCTGGATTTCACAATAAATTTCGATTATTCCCAAATTTATTTCCAAGTTAAAAAAAATTGCTCTTGTACAAAAAAAAAAAAAAAAAAAAAAAATCGCAAAAAATCACGTAAAAAAAAAAATTTGCGATCTTGGGGAATTTTAGTAATGAAAAAATTTGGGAATCCAAAATTTCAGGATTCCGGGTCCTGATCCGGCTCGGAACGTCTTTAATTTGCTTACAGAGTCGGCTTGATGCCAAGATGGTATGTTATGTTGATCTATGGACTCTAGGAGTAAAGTTTAAAAAGTATGACTCAGTGAAACATTGCCATTTGCATTTATTATATAGAAGATAAGATATTTAAAATTTAGAGAGAGGTGTCTCTTTAATCAAAAATTCAAAAAGAACATCTTCAATTAATTAATGGATTCTTTGATGAAATTAGTCCTATATATAAAAAGATAAATAATACAATTGCATTTTTCTCGTTACAGTTTATATAAAAACGTTCTTAACGAATATATATCATTTTTAATCTTACCCTTCCTTATTCAGTTTTGACCCCTTTTATTTTTACTGTGTTAGTCCATATAATATTAATTTTTTGAGGAAAGAAAATACTTTACATGACTTTAAATTTACATTTATCTGACCAATGAAAACAGGCAACACGGAATTCAAAATACCGATAGAATATTCTTCCATAACAAATATCACTCCTGAAATTCTGATGAAACGTTTTCTGTTTGTTCCTTATTTAATCATTCTGTTAGATTTAATCCATGCTTTTTTTAATCCACAAATAAAACTGACAAATCAGGAGTATTGTGGTAATATAATAGTGTTTCAATCTTGAAAACATTGGGAATGATATGAACTCAGAAATGTAGTCTTAGATTAGAGTTTGTTTTATCTAAATAATACCAGAAAGTACTAAATGTAAGATTGCGTCTTCACAAAAACTTAAATACTGCTATCTCGTGGAAGCAGCAGATAAAGAAAATAAATTTGGTCGCAATAAAATATAGTGCTAATGCTTAAAAAACAAAATAATGCTACGATGAGTTAGTTGAAAATAAAACAATTATCGCATAAATGAATATTGTCACGAGTAACACGTAGGCCTACGCAGTCATCGTTGCCTCAAATGGACTAGTTAATTAAGTATTTGAGTTATTCTTTACATTAAAAGGCCATTGATTTATTCTGCAACTGAAGAAAGATCGAGGTAAAATAAATAATACAGTTCAATGGAATATTTGTTTTAAAACTTTAATGTAACTCTGAAAAGTTTTGCACTATCTCAGACTGAAGATTAAAAAAATATTTAAATAATCCAGCAACCTGTTGTGATAATTATAGTAATTGTGACATTTGTGTCCATAAACATTACAGAAGTGAAACCATTTTATCAACTTGCACGCGAAAACTAAAACAATTTGCAGCTACAAGAAAAAAAAATATAATCCATAAAACTACATTGCTACGAAAGTCACTGACGATTTTCTCCTACTATTAACATCATTAAAAAAGAACGTAATATCAATAAATTTTCTATCAATCACTTTTTCACAGCTTGATTTTAGGATTATTAATAACAATGATAATAATACCTAAACAAACCAAAACAAAACACTATGAAAGTATAAAAAAATATTTATAGTAAAAACATCAGAAATAGATTTTTATATAAAAAAATGACCAACAATACCTGTTTATAGCAGAATGACCAATAATTTTGGTTAAAATGTAGTTGAAAAATTTAAATTGTGTTCGTCAAAATATATTTACACACAGACATAAAATAGTTTCAAAGATACTTTGTTTCGGCAATTTTAAATAACCCATAGAGATGTTGATATGCCACTAAACAGAATCAACCAACAAACCTAAACAAACCAGTGAGTCGTTAAGTCATTCTTGGAGGGAAAATAATGACCGAAAAATATATCTTTGAATTTCTTTTTCCACGCAGTTAAATTCTGAAAGTATTGCATATATTTAATGATCTAAAAGATATTTTTATTTGCATATAAGTAAATAAATACAGGATAGTACCGTGGAAAATTATCAAAATACCTTTATTATTGATGGAGAGAATGGCTTGCCACTTGTATGCAAATATGCCTGTTTGCTAGTGCGGTTAAGCAATAGCCGATACAGATGCCTAGTCAGGTACATTTTGGTTTCACAGCCTGTCTGTGGTTTATACTGCAACTATGGGTAAAGTTGTTATACTTTACAATTTATTCCACAAACATTTTATCTGGCGTAATCAACAGTGGGCAAAAAACCCAATGCGCCTAAACCCTCAGTCCCTAAGACTTGTGACTTTCTACTATTAGTGACAAACAATTCCGTCTCCCTAGGTTCCATCACAAGACTTGGGTCAGCCGGAGGTACGGATTTCAAGCACTTTCGAAAAATGTCATACGCTGGGATCGCCCCAACTCCTAGGCCGGTAATATGGTCTGATCGACCATGGTTGGATTCAAATCCGGGTCTCATGGTTGGAAAGCAAAAATTGTAACCACTCAGCTCACGGATATTATCTTTAGAATATAAGATACGCAGATGATACTGATAGCTGGCTCCCAAAGGAAACTGAAAGAACTGTTAGATAAAGTAGTGATGGAAAGAAAGAAGAAAGAACAAACTATTAGATTGTCCCAAAAGTTCGTAAACACTTGCAAAAAATTGAAATTTTACTCGCCAAGTAATAACAAAAACAACAAAATTTATTCCTCAAAATAAAGACCATCATTTTCCAAGATTTTCTGCCGTCGATCTACAAGCTTTCGGATCTGGTGAAAGTACCATTCAGCCGGCTTCGAATCAAAGAATTCTTGACACGCTTCCTCGACTTCATCAAACGAGTCGAATCGGCGGCCCTTCAGAAAGTGTTTCATTGAGCGGAAAAGGCCGTAATCTGATGGAGCACAGTCAGGACTGTAGGCTGAATGTGGCAGAACCTCAACACCGTCCAGCTCTTCAAACTTGTCTTTGGTCTTCCTGGCGGTGTGTGGCTTGGCATTGTCCTGCTGCATCAAAGCGCGCTTTCGGTTGATCAGAGCCGGGTACTTTTGCTTCAACTTTTCGTAGACCCGCTCCAGTTGCTGACAGTAAAGTTCGGCACTGATGGCACGACCATTCGGAACCAACTCAAAATGCACGATTCCTTCAAAGTTCCACCAAACGCACAACATGACTTTCTTGCCGAATCGATCTTGTTTTGGAACCGACGGTGTCTCTTGCCCTTTCTGAACCCATCGCTTGTCTCAATTTTGCTGGATTGTGTTGCATAAAAATTTTTCGCAAGTGTTTACGAACTTTTGGGACAACCTAATATTAACCGTATGAAAACAATATGCATAGGCACCAGCAAAAGAGACAAGCTCGTATTGAGGATGTCAAGCAAGTACAGAAATTCAACTGAGTAAAGTAATAACAGATGGCGGAGTATGTGACACAGACATACGAATAACGAAAGTTGTTTTTCAGAAACTAAGCAAAGTACTGAGAGTGAGGAATATTATTAGGAATAAAGAAAAGGTTCTGAATTGCAGCTGAATGGCGATCTTTCTAATCTGAGAGAGGAGAAGCAACTTGAAGCGACAGAGACGGAATTCTACCGACGAATGCCAAGAATACAATGAAGAGAACATTTGAGCAACTAGGTATATATCAAGAAGATAGGAAATATACGGAAACTAATCATAAGAAATTTCTTAGGCACATATTGAGAAAGGAAGGCTTGGAAAACTTAATCCTAACAGGGCATATTGAGGGCAAGAGATATTGGGGAAGGCAGCGGCCCACCTAATTGGCAAACTTTTGTGAATGGATGGCAGAAGGCGGTGGGGGGACTTCACAAAGGGCGAATACTGCTAACGGTTAGAAGGGAAAAGGAAGTTGTGAAGAGCCATGTTTGCCCACTCTTTGAAGAAGAAGAAGAAGATTAATAAAAATAACGCAAGAACAGCTTGTTCAAAAACACACGAGCCGTACTTTCTCTAGAATATTTCTCATAAGTATTTGAACAAAACTAAATCTGATATTGTTTTGGTTTAAAATTGATCAAGCGCGAATATCAGCTCTTCGTAATAGTAATGAACGTTTGACTTTCAGGCTCATTGAGCAACTCTATATAAAAAAAAAGTAAAAAGCAAGGAAAATCCTTTTTTTGTGGAAGGCTATTCATTAATTAGGAAAAGTTTAATTGGATATATGACGATCTGGATACGAGGGATAAATGAAAATATTTTATCCCAACATAGGGCTGTATGTAGATATATGTTGGTTGGTATATATATGTATATACATATATGTAGGTATCTATGCGTATGTAAGTATATATAACTGTACGGGTAGAGAAATTCTTAATGTGTACGTACACATATATGTACGCATATATAGTCAAACCTCCAAATCTTTAAAACATTTCCCTTAATTTTTAGGTTCTGATATTTGGATAAATTTAATACACCAATAATTCTTAATTAACTCTCTTTCATCTCACTGAGGTTATCTCTGAATATTTTATATAAATTATTTTTTCCTTTTTCATTAATTTCTGTGGATTCCCGTTGAATCCACAGAAATTCAGCCAAACGTGACCATTAAGATGTAGGTCAGCTCATCGGGTTCCATTTCTCTCTCCCCGCCCACTCCTACCTCCATGATATCATACCTCTCATTACTTCCTGTAACTATGCAAACTTCTGTCATTTCCACCTTTCTGTCACCTCTGACTTTCCTTCTTTGTGTCTTTCCCCAACTAACCAGTTCCCTTCTACAAACTGACGCATAAACAGTTTGAAAAATCGTAGGAATTTTAAATGTAAAATTCACGGTTGAAAATGATCATAATAATGATATCTTAACTGCAATGGTATATATATATATATATATATATATATATATATATATATATATATATAGATAGATAGATAGATAGATAGATAGATAGATATTTAAACGAAAGTTTGATACCACAGAACTTGTAAATAGTTTTGAACAGACGAAACATAATGTTTTCCCCTAAAATGTAACCTTTTCGGTCAATACCTCATCAAAAGAATCATTGGCAACTTAGAAAAATGTTAACGAAATTCAATCGAAATAAACAGCCTGGGAGGAAAAGTGGAACTACGATTAAAATAAAAATATGACTAAATGTAAAAGGCAAACTTTTCTTATTGAGTCTTTTCAACCTCTGATAGACGTTATCAAAATAAATGTCAGGATTTTGCTTTGCAACAAGTAATTATAAATAAAAGTGAAAATATCGTTAGCTTTTCAGAATTTTAAAATGTAAAACACTCTCATAAATATACATCAGGCTACATGGATAAGTTATGGAGGACTCTAAGTTACATAATTTATACCGAATAAGCAAATATGAGTAAATGCAGTTGTTGATTTTTCTATAATGTAATAATTAATTCTACTATTTTTGTTTGAAATTAATTTACGTATTATTCACTTGAACTAATAATAAGTTTTAAATTTAACCGTTTTCTTTTAATTTTTGAAATTTTTTTAATTGTCATATATGTCAGCTTGCGAAAGGAGTATTTCTTTCAGGAAAGGAGATATTTAGAAAAATCTGGAGCGATATATATATATATATATATATATATATATATATATATATATATATATATATATATATATATGAAAAATGACGGACGCATTCTTTTAAAGGATCTGTTTTCGTTCAACACTTCTTCAGAAAGATTTGATGGAACAACAATAATCAAAACGGTGAAACTGAAAATTGTAAATACGGATATAAATAATTTTTTTTTTTATTACTAAAATCAAACATAGGTGTAAATAAGCTCCTAGTGAGTATAAAACAAAAAAAAAAACTGACAACCGACACATGTGCGACACAGCGCCAGTATTGGAGGAAAAAAGGCTCCTTTAAAAGAATGCGTCTTGCTATTTTCAAAGTCATATAAAAAATTCTCTCGTATAAAATTTATATATATATATATATATATATATATATATATATATATATATATATATATATATGAAAAAATTATACTGAAAAAAAACAAACAAAAAATCCTAATATGCGATTATGATGTTTTAATGTTTAGGATTTTGTTTGTTTTTTCAGTATATTTTTCTTCATACTGTCGGATCTATATCCATATATTTGCTTACACACACACACACACACATATATATATATATATATATATCTGTGTGTGTGTGAAACTTCTAACCCCTTACATAAGAAGAATGTCGGATGTGTAGATACTTTCCCACTCGGAGAATGTTTCTCTGCAGATAAAAAAAAAAAAAAAAAAAAGAAACGTCTTACATAGGATATACCACAACTGCACATTCCTGATGTCTCATTTGCCACCTATCGGATCAGAGTGCCATCAAACAACACATAAATAAGAAGCATAAGGATCATATTAACATTAGACAGCTACTCACATACAACACCAAAATACTAGCAAAATCAAATAGTAAGAGTTATAAAAAGTCTAGAAATTCGAATTGGCAAGAAATATTTTAATAGGTCGATTAAATTAAAAAGAATATTGTTATTCTTGAGATTTGCTTTACTAAGCAAGCAATGGACGTATAAATATATCATAGAGATGAGTGAATTTTTAATTTGGCTTTAAACTGCTCTCTAACAATGGCATGGTAACTAAAGTGAGAGAAAGACAACTCATATACAAAACCCACCCACCTGCAGATGTACAAAATATAGTTAGACATGGGGTATAGATACTATGTATGTAGAAAAAAAACCAAAAAAAACACGACAGATTTCAACAGCTATGGATAATCCCACTGAAGAGGGATTATCCAGAATAATATTGACGTCAACGAGCAATGAGATCGGAAGGTGAATTGATGGAAAACAACTTACTCGAAATCTGTGGTTCTGAATTTTTTTTTTTTATCCATGTATCATTTTTACTTTCAGCTTTTTGTGGACCACCATAACCATTCAATGAAAACAAAAGCTTATTTTCTTTTTAACTAATAGATAAGTTTAGGAAATATATTATAGAAATAGTAAATATATATGCTTTATTTTGAGGTAAAACTAATTTAATGAAAATAAAATTGTATTTAACAACTAAATTGTATGGAACATTTATGTACTCAAGTAAAGTAACTCATAATAAACCAATTTAAAATATGTGAGTAATTAATAAGTTGAAAAAGTAGTTTTATTTTATGAGATCCCTGTCGTTGATACTGCTGAAGAGGTTATATAGTGTTAACAGTGTTAATCCTCCCTTTATATATAATCCTTATATAATTTATATATTAAATTAATTTTATTATGAACACTTTAATTTTTAAATATTTTATATTAATTTATATTAGCATAAACTATTTTATTTTATTAATATTTAAAATTAATATTATTATATATTATTAATATATTTAATTTATATATTAAATTATAATATTTATATAATTTTCCTTTAGATATATAATCCTTCCTTTTTTATGTCCTTCTCTGTTGTTATTCAACTTTTACAATCAAAACATCCGGTAGAGTAAAAGGGACGCTATAACTTACATCACTTGCTTTCGTTTTCTGCTAGTTTTAGTGTTTTAATATGTCAAAGATTACTGTAGAAATTCCAATTCTCAGTTGTAACCACCGTTCCGAAGTGAAATTGCTTTATGGTTCACTAAAATATTAATGTGAACCCCCAATTTGTTATATTTTTGTATGGACACCGATAATGTTACGTGGAGTCTAGGATCCATATGGCCCCGGTTGAGAACCACTGCACTAAATTTTTTATTTGAAGTCAGGAAAAGTAGAACAAAATCTCCATCTCTCTCTCTGTCTCTCTCTGTATGACTATATATATATATATATATATATATATATATATATATATATATATATATATATATATATATATATATGTGTATCAAATGAAAATTGGAAAAAAATCATATATTTTTGCCGACGCGTTTCGTCTTCCGACTTTTTCAAGGCAAAAATGAAATCAAAATGTTTTTGCTGTTATAGTTACATTAAAATTCAAAATTAAAAAGACAGACGCTTGTGTCTCAGCCTTTTTTCTGGTTAATGTAAATTACCTTTATAGTAAGGGATTATTATTATTATTATTATTATTTTTTTTCCATGTCGACAATTCATCTGGGAATTTAACTATATATATATATATATATGTATATATATATATATATATATATATATAGAGAGAGAGAGAGAGATAGATATATGTGTGTAAGTGTGCGTGTGCGTGTGTGTGTGCACGCGCGCGCGCACGTGTGCCTCGTCCGCTGTCCGTGTTTGTCTTTGTCTCGCTAGATTTATTTGTATTAAAACAAAAATGCCAATATCGTTTTCTTTGGTTTATTGCCAACGTCATGTCTTCATATATATTTTTCTTCTTTTACTACTAGAGTGTCAGATTTACAAACCAGTCATCAAAATAAGTCTCGAATAACTCATTTGCGATTCATTCATGATTATTTTTCTCTAGAACTCGCGATCATATGACCGGCTAATTCGCAACTATCACAACGCATATTTGTACAAATAAAAATCAAGTCGGTTTTTTCTTTTCTTTTCTTATATGTATTTTCTGCAAACTTGCTGTCAAATGTGATTATTCATTCTATTCCGACAGATTTTAATTTTTGTTCCTTGTTTTTTATTTTTATTTTTATTTTTACTCTATTATTCATTCATATTTTTTTCAAAATATTATTTCTCAGCTATGATTTCTTCCGATCCAGTTTTCTTTCTTTTTGTCGTTTGTTCATTTTCTCTTTGTTTTCTTCTCTCTCATTCATGTCGCCTTCACCTTTTTGTTTTCATTTGTGGCATATTTCTTTCTTTCTTTTATTTGTATAATTTTGAAACTTGTTCTATCAGATGTTGTCTTTTTATTAAACAATTATTTTCATCAACTACAATGTTTAAATATAGAAAAAGAAAGCATATCGGAAGTAGGCAGATATTACTTGACTTATGGAAAGAAAATAGTGAATGTTATTGTAATAAAGTAATCGGAAGTAATCTCTCTTGTTTTATGATTACCTCCCTTCGGAGAACTCTTTCGTTTGTAGAGGACTATAAATAGTCACTACGTTTGTATCAATTATTCTCAGCAGATAAAGATTCCTTATGTTTTCTCTTGTTATTACAATAATATGATTGATTTGTTTTTGCGGCTTATCAATCTTCTGCAGATTATTTAAAACCAAAAAAATATTTTTAGATTGTAAGAAATGTTTTAGAGGTAATTATAATTTACTGGTTCAAGTACTACGACTTAACCGATAGCTGGGGGAGGCCATTTGAACACATGCCTTTTCTAAGGGTATGTGTGCCTAAGTAAATATAACAAGCCCATTTGGAATTGGAACTCGGCTCTCAGATTTTCAATTATGAGCCGTTATCCATTACACTACTGCACATCCAAGCTTACAACACCTAGTATCCCCAAGCGGACACCCATTCAGGCTCAACGTTGCTTTATTCACTTGTTCTAGAAAACTTATGCAAAATATAAACATCTGAAGCGTACTCATACTTAGATGCCAAATACTGTAGAAGGTGTCTTTTTAACGAATTCTCTTCTTCCTTTATTCCCCCGTTGCTTTCTTTCACTACTTGCTTAAATCTTCGTCTTTTACTTCTTTTTTATATTACTATCCTTGTTTTCCGAACATGTGAGCAACAATGAGGTTTTGGAGAAAATGGAAACGAAAAGGAAACTTATACTTAACATCAAGAAGAGGCAGTTGAAATTTCTGTGGTACGTAATGAGGAAGGAAAGCTTGGAAAATCTGATACTCACAGGACAAATTGAGAGAAAGAGGAGGAAAACCGCGCGTAGCGTACTTGATTAGCTTGAGGGTTTGGGGGAAAATAACAAAACTTGTTATGAGCTATAAGGGGCAGGAAGATGTGGCGGACTGTGATCGCCTACGACAGCACATAAAATAAGAAAGATCATTGTTTTCATTTTAACAAATTTTCTTTCTCTTTTAGTCTGGTTTGCTTTCTTTCACTTCTTTATTTGGTTAATTCTTTATATGTCACTTCTTTCTTGTTTGATGTAATGGAATAAACTGTCACCCCAATGAGTAACTACCCTATAAGTAGTAGCTACCTATAAGTAGTAGCTACCTATAAGTATCTCTAAGTTTGGCCTTGTGCCACATCTAAGCCAGGCTTAGAAAATCACTATAAGTATCTCTAAGTCAACGGTCTAGCTAGGATCTGTTGAGTACGATTCAGACTTAGCTTTATATTTTCCTATGCCCGTATGATTTTTTATCCCTTTTCCCACTCCCTTAGCGAGAGAGCTTCTTGATTTTGTCCCATGGGCAGAATACAGTGGCCTCTCTGTTTTGAGGGTTGGATGGGCCCTACTAACATCAGTTATGTTTAATTTGATTTGTGTTGATATTAATCTATTATTGGGTTCATCTCCCTCCCCTCTCATTTTTCATCATAGATTTTTATATATATTTTAGCACCATTAAATTTTTTTGTCACGGGGTGCGTTTTGTAGGTCTCCCTAGAGAGAATGTGGTATTATGGTGTATGGAGGATTGATTGGTGACCGACGAGTTCTTGTGGTGAATGTGGAAATTGTAATATATGAATGGATCATGAATCGGATTAGCTTGATATAGGATAGTCAGTTAAGACCAGCCTCAACCCCTCCCCTTTTTCGGCCTCGTTCCACAATTGTATTTTCAAATACAATAAATATTGTGTACAATTTAGACTTACGCGAGAACTACCGACCTTCCAATATTAGCACTCATTACTGGATTGACTTGCTACGACCTTGTGCATAAATGTTTCTTTATTCTTATTGTATTGGTTTATATAATAAACATTTACTTATTTTATCCACTGTATTTTTCATGTATATATTCCTATTAGCACGGAATATATCATTATTTTATTGTCTTTCTTTGACTTTTAGCAGATCCTATTGTTCTTTTAATTTTTGTTCTGTTTTTAATTTCAACAAAGTTCTCTTAACTTTTTATACTTCACTTTTCTTCACGTAAATTTGAGCAGCAAATACCAGAAACTAAGAGCACTAGCCGATGACTTGTATATTTTTTCCTGCTTACCGTCTATTTACACATTCCTCGAGGTTAAAAGGAACTGAAATTCATGCGTAAAATAAAAAGTTTAATGTGGTGTGAATATTCTGAAAGTGTTCTCATTTACCCGGACTATGCGTTCTGATGATAGCCTTGGGTTATGCTTATGCCACAGAGTTTTGGTGTTCCCAGAAGAAGGCAGCGATGGCAATTAGAAAGAAAAGGAACCGTGATAAAGGCAGGGATTACAATTAGTGAATGGAAGAAATAATGATTAGAGAAAATGTAACGATTAGATGTGTGTTCCATTAAAGAAAAGATAAGTCATGAAAATAAAATAGATTAAAGGAGAAGAGGTTAAGAAAGAATCGCCATGGTGGAAAGGGAAATAAAAAGAAAATGGAGGATTAAACTAATGATAAAAAGCGAAAAAAAAATCAAAATACAAATTGAGTTATCAGCTAAAGTGAAAGAGAAAATTAAATCGTTGGAAAGGAAAACAGGGGAGGAAAAAAATGTCCGATAGTTGAATGAAAAAAACTAGAGTAATAAAAACGAATAAAAAAAGGAGTCATTTACAAATAGAAAGAATGCAAACTTATGAAAGGAAACGCTAGACGGAAAGGAATAGTGAAAAATTACAAAAATAAAATGATTTTAAGTTAAAGGAAACAAACAGAGGATACAATCTAGCAGTACAACACAATGAATAAAACACACAGAAGAAGCAAGAGAAAGAGACAAAAAATATGACAAGAAGAGAGAAAGGGGAGATGGGATAGAAAGCAAAGAAAACGCAAGTAAAAAAAATAAGGAAAGAAGATTGAATAATAAAAAAAAAAATATAATCAATAGCTATGAATTCAAAGAATACAGAAGAATGAGAAAAATTGAAATAAATGAATGAATTCTGAAAGGATTCAAAGGATGAAGGAAGAAAGTCAGCAGGAAATTCCCTGAAAAGGTTTCCGTTTTATGAATTAAACATTCAATACGTTTACGACAATAATTGTTCAACTAATAGTTTTCTTTCAAAAAAAAAAAAAAAAAAAATACAAAATTTATTTTTATTTTTTATTAATGTGGACAAATGCGGATAAATTAAGTTTGTTTACTTGACAGAGTAACACTTTTCTGAAGGCCTTGGAAATCGCATTTCATTGGATGATCCTTACAATTAAGAGCATACAAGATATTTCACTGATATACGACAAACACGGCCGAACGTAGACACACAAACATTTCTCTGTGACAGGATATTGCATGCTACTTGTAAACAACGATTTGTTAATCGTCGAAAACAGTTCAAATCCTTGTCCAAACTTATATGCTTTCTGCCTTAGTGTTCTTCTTCTTATTTTTATCTCGGAGTCGACAATCTTTTCAGAGATTCAAGATTTGGAAGTCAAGACAAAATGGAGACGTAGAATACACACACACATGTTTTTTCTGAATCTCGAGTTGATGCATGAAACTGACAGTCGTTATGCAGTGTTGATTTCCATGTTCATACTCTCTCTTTCTCTCTCTCTCTCTGACTGCAGTAGACGTCCCTTTGTCTCTGCCCGTAACGAGTGTAAGTGTGTCGTCAATGAAGCAAAGTCAATATTATTTTCTGCTCGAATGAAAGATCGTATTGCATCTCGCAAATTCGGCTCCAATGAATATTGGCGTCTCTACAAGAGCGTACTTAACAATAGTAAACCCTCTATACTTCCTTTGTTCAACCAGTTCGAGTTTCTGACCTCTTCATCCGACAAGGCTGAATGTTTTGCTCATAAATTCTCATTCAATTCATCGCTCGACTCCCGATTTCCCCCTTAGAACTGAGGCTCTATTGAGCGAGCTGCACATAACCCCGTCATCGGTATTGGGCATTATCTCTAATTTAGACCCCGACAAGTCTAGTGGTGGAGATGGGATACCAGCCAGTGTCATGAAGAAATGTGCACCTGAACTCGCCCCTGCCCTCTCCAAATTATATAACTACTGCCTCAATGAATCTTGTTTTCCAGACTGTTGGAGGTCCTCATCCATTGTTCCTGTCTTTAATAACTCTGGTGATCCTTCTGACCCTTCTAATTACCGCCCTATCAGTCTCCTACCTCGCTTCGGCAAAGTCTTCGAAGCTTTAATCGACGTGAAAGTGGTGAAGCACCTTACATCCCATGATCTGCTCTCCGACAAGCAATATGGTTTCTGCTTTGCCCGTTCTACAGCTGATGTGCTGACAGCAATCACTGAAATTGTTTACCAAGCTCTTCATGATAACGAAGAAGCTCATGCCGTGGTTCTAGATATCTCCAAAGTGTTTGATAGGGTTTGTCATGCCGGCCTTCTTTGCAATCTTCAGGAATATGGAATTTCAGGTCGATTGTTTGACTTAATACAATCATTCCTGTGAAACCGTGTATTGAAGGTCGTTCTCAACGGATTCTCCTCCAGCTCCTATCCCACGAACGTAGGTGTTCCTCAAGGCTCCATACTAGGCCCTAATCTGTTCCTTATCTTCATCAACGATCCTCCAGACGTCATAGATTCCTAAGTAGGCATCTACTCGGCGGCACTACAATTTACTCCTGTCTCAAAAACAAATCTAGTCTTGTTGACAAAACTAATCTGGCCGTTCGTATCGAAAAGGACATCCAATCGGTTGTGAAGTGGGACAGGAATTGGCTGGTTAACTTTAACGCCTCAAAAAACTGCTCTCTATTACTCACCACAGAGAACCGTCCCTGCCCCCATTAGAATGCCTGACGCTCAACTTCTCGAGAGCTCTTCTTTGTGACTACTCGCCCTCACATTGACTGTTGACCTGTGATAGAACAAATACATTGAGTCAATAGCTTCGTCTACTGCAAGGAAAGTCGGCTCCCTGTGCCACGCCAGGAAATTTTTCTCAACGGAGTCTATCGTTCAAATCTACAAATCAACCATTCGCCCTTGCATGGAGTATTGCTGCCATATATGGTCTGGAGCCCCTTCTGGATCCTTGATAAAATCAGAGACGAATATGCAATGTAATTGGCCCTGATCTGGCATCTCGTCTGCAGTCGTTCTCTCACAGACGTGCCGTCTCCTCGCTCGGTCTTTTTAACAAATACTTTCATAGTAACTGCTCCGATGAGCTGCTTTCGCTGGTTCCCAGACTTCATGAATTTAAGCGTTCTACTAGGCTGGCATCTCGCTCACACCCTTTCACTGTCGAAACTGTTAAATGTAGCCGTCTCTTCTACTCCAATAGCTTCATGTCTCGCACCTCTCGCCTGTGGAACTCCCTCCCCTTTTCCTGTTTCCTTGATAGCTATAATCTCCAACTATTCAAATGTAATGTCAATCGACGTCTCCAGATGCCTTGATCTATCCCCTATCCTTCTCTTCATCCTTTCCTCTATCACTCCTATTTGCTCTTGCTCCAACTCTCTGTAACCCCTTGCGTGCTAGTGGCTTCCCATCTTGCTTGGGTGTGAAACACTTTAAAAAAAAAAAAAATATAATATATATATATAATATATATATATATATTTTTATATATATGGACCGATCTATTTATATGAACTTTAAAAGAATAGTTTAAATTTCTTTCACATATAAACATTAAATGAAATTTTGGATTTATATTGTGGTAACAATACGTAAATATTTGCTTTATAAATCGGAGACATTTTTTGATGTTTATTAATGATCAAAATCTCAATTATTAAACATTTTATTATTTGATTTTTTTTGTATACTTTTTTTTAATCTGTAGTATCGTACACACATTAGATAGACACAGTATAAATAGAGAACAACTGGCGAACATATTTGCTGAGCTCTTAATTAAAAACGTGTTGTAGGTGCTATTTAAAGACATGGAGAAATTATGCAAGTTGCACATCTTCTACTACTTTGAAGAGATTTGCAAATGTAACAAATTCTTTTTTTTTTCCGCTTTTTTTCTTTTCTTCTAATACTCATAATTACTGTGATTTTTTCAAGACGAATATATTTCGGAAATAACGTTCGATATCAAACCAAGACATATCATTTTTATTCCGATCCACACTGTTATGTTCAATTATTACACATAGGGTTTTATTATTTTAAATAAATAAATATTTGAAAAACAAGTAAAAATAAAAATGGAAGAAAAGCTACTATTAAAAAAATAATGATAATACGAAAATCGTGCCTCTAAAAGGAAATAGAGAGGACCCTTCCAAAGAGAATATTTTTAAATGTGAACTGAAAAAGATAATGATGGAAAGGATAATAAAATAATTCGAATCGTTTCTTCATCCAAATGAAGTGTCTGAATAATGAGATAGATTCATTTAATCATTAAAAAAAACTCTTTCGTATAATTACAAGCATTTAAAAAATTTGTTTTAATGGAATTTGCTTTTAAATTTCTTCCAATCATCGTGAATATTTCTCTTTGTTCGAGAAACAAGTTAAAAGCAATCTTGAAGAGAATGTCTTTTTTGAAATCGTATTTTTTTAATTTTTGCGTTTATATTTATAAAGGTTTTTCCATCGATATTTTATATATATATATATTGCATATATTTAAAGATTTAATTCAGACTTCTAGGTAACGACTTTTGAATATTATTTTCTAGCTTAAAGTATTTTAATGTTTAAAGTGTTTTTTTAAAATTAAAATTTAAAAAAAAAAAACCAATTTAAACTTTTGAAAAAAAAATTTTTCATTTTCCTATTTTAATAATTTGTCCGATTTCAATTTGAAACGCCAACTGCATCAAAACAATATTATTTTGAGATTTTTGAATCTTTTTTTTACATATATTGACACAAATTTATATTATGCAAGGAAAAACGTGTATAAAAAATTTAGTGAATGTTTATATTTGTAGATCTTCTGGTTTGTAAATTTTTTGTTAATTGTTGTAAAGGTTTTCCTTTTTCAGAAATTTATCCAAATGTATCCATCCACTCTATTTTCACATACTCCACTCTACACATATCCATTTATTAATATATATATATAATATATATATATATATATATGTTCAATACAGTAACTAACCGTTATGTTATTTTTAAAATCTTCATTGGCATTTTTTAAAAATTATTTAAATATACATGAAAATATATATATATCTTATATATTATATTTATATATATATATATAATATATATTTATTATTTTTAAATGATGTGTACCCGTAAGCCACCATATAATTTTTAATCTTAAGCAGAGTGAATATTTATATGCTATTCACGGTCGAATCTCGTTTTTTTCTTGGTAATAGAATGTATAAAAATTTTCTCTAAAATAAATTTAGATTGATGGGTTGTTTTTCGTTAATTTTTGCAGTCCTGGGTCTCTGAGATTAGTTCAGGCTCCAATGGTTAGCAAGTTTCTTATTAAATTATGGACAGAATTTCAATTTTGAGTTCGGATCATCAATGGAATTTCATTAATTTTTAAATTTGATAATAAATTTAATCTACAGTGAACATATGAGTGAATTTACTACTGCATAAATATTTTATTATGTGTGCGGAATGATTAAAATATAAATATAGTGTTTGTTTTTGAAACCTTATTTTTTTTATTGAAATTTTTTCTCGTCGGAATCCAAAGTGCAAATTTATAAAACTACTATTCTTTTAATTGGATTGAATATTTATATATATATATATCTTTTTTTTTTATATATATATATATATTATGGAACTTTACTTTTCAAAGAAAACCTCAGCCAGCATGACAGTTATTCCAAAATTAACTATTTTCATTGAAAAAGACGTTTTTTGAAAATTTTCTCATTTTTCCAACGTTTTCCTTTTTTATTTTTCATTCCTTGTAATATTTCCTACATCATTTATTAAAAATTCTTTGTTGAATTATTTTAAAGAATTCTTTTTTTCAATAATTCTTTAGTATATTAAAAACCCTCAGAAATATTCCATGAATGATAATTGTTCATGAAGAAAATCGACTTAATTTTAAAAATATTTTAAATATGACATGGATATTTGAAATGTTAATCATAAAAATAGATATTTGAAACTCTGTCGCCTATTTTCATAAGACGGTCCAAGAATTTGCAGACAATGTCAAATTTGTCTGCTACTAACTAAATATAACGTTTGATTAATAACAATATCGAGGTTAAAAAAATATATATAATTTTTTTTATATATATATATATATATATATATATATATATGTAAAAACATTGAAGTCAACACTTAGAAACAGTCTGTTTTCATTCTAGAAGTTTAAGTTGTCAGGCCACGAATGCCATATTTTTTCTTGTTATTTATATATTTGGTCAGTGGTTCATTTATCAGTAGTCTATTTTGGCGGTTATTTTGAAAAAAAAGTCGTTTATTTGTTTATTTGGGTTTATTTGGCTTAAATTATTTTGTTTGTCATTATTTATTTTTTAAATTATTTTAAAAAATATCTGTGTTATCGGTTAAGCCTTGTTAACGTTAAATTTGTTTATATCGCTTAATTAATATATTTTTTTTTGTTTTTGGAAGATAATTAAAAAAAAAAATTCAATTTTAGAATTGATTGTTATAAAGAAAACTCTAACTATTATTTTGGCGGGAGCAAGTTTTTTAATTTTTTTTTAATTTAGAGTATTTATTTGGATTGATTATCTTTTTTTAAAATAACGATTAATTTTTCGGAATCGGTTTGTTAGTTTTATTTATTTGGATGAATTTAGATTAATTTACATATTTTTGTTTTATTATTTATTTATTAAAAAATAAATTTTTTTTTTACTTTTTTCAGTTTTCGATTTTTAAGTATCGTAGTGTTTTTTTTTTCTCGTCAAATAAAAAAATAGATATGTTTTTTGTCCTATATTTATTCAACGCTCGAAAGAGTGTCAAGTGTATACAAAATAACGTTTCCCACACTAAAAATTTGAGAGAAGAATTGAACAAAAATACATAATGTTATCGTTGGTATTGAGCATTATCTCTAAATTAGACTAATAAGGCTAGCGGCGGAACGGGATAAACAACTATTGACTCTGACGAATTTAAATTTCCAATTTTGAAAAATCTGATTTTGGTATGTTTAAAAACTCTGTGACCGAATTGTAATGTTTCAGTCTCCAATAACTCTTAAAGAAAATCTTTGAAAATTAACAATTTTCGACTATCTGTTTGGATCTCCATCAATATGGTTTCCTCCTTTGGAACTTTAAATTTAATCTATAATTTAACATATTTATTTACCAAGTTCAAATAACGGAAAACTTTTAATATATATATATATATATTTGATATGAATTTCTATTCAATACATTTATCTTATTTGACCTAATATAATCATTCTCTCAAACCAATATGGTTTTTTCCTTTCCAACAAAATTCCTTTTAGAAATGAAAAAAATCTTTTTTTACCAACAGTTCCTTTTCTTTATCTTCCCGATGTCAACACTTCCGTGAAAAATCTTTTAACAATGGCTCTAGATATCTGTAAAATTTTTGATAAAGTTGTGGCAATCCTGTTCTTTTTCATATTTTTAGGGATACGGTATATTCAATATATAATTTGACAAAATATAATATATCACCCACCACATAAACCTGTTTGAAACTCCGTTTCCATGTAATAAAATTTTAACAGTTCCTTTCACTGTCCAAAAAACGAGATGGAATAATTATATTGAATCAATAGCTTCATCCATAGCAACTACACTTGGTTCTCTCTTATCTTAAAGATCTTCCCATGTCATCAGTTCTCCAGTAGGCATCTTCCTGAGACATCCTATTTACTCACGGCCTAAATAAATTCTCCTTATCCTTGACAAATCTAACCTGGCCCCCCCTTTTTGTCCTCGAAATGAAAATCTGTTAAGTCGTTTTTTATTTGCTTTTTCAAGATAACTGCTCCGTTAACGTTAATGCCTGCAAAATTTGGATTTCTCTAGAAAATCCAGAGACTTCAATCAGAACAGAAAAATGTAAAATGTCTGATGCTTAACTCTTGCACTTCCTCTCTCTTTGCTCCTCTTTCATACTTCACAATTTCCATGATCTGAAGATGGAAAAAATTTTAAAAATCAATATTTTCATTTCTACCGCAAGGAAAGTTGGTTCTCTGTGTCAACGCCAGAAAGTTTTTTCGCCTGAGTCCATCCTTCAAATCTATAAATCAACCATTCGTCCTTACATGGAATACTGCTGCCATATATGGTCTGGTGCCCCCGTTGTTCATCTTAAGGTCCTCGACAAAATCCAGAGACGGATATGCAATGTGATATATATATATATGATAATCTGGCATCTCGTTTACAGTCAATTTCTCACAGAACGTGAATATGGCTTCCCTCTGTCTTTTCTATAAATATTTTCATATATAACTGCTCTGACGAGCTACTTTCGCTAACGATCAATTAACTTTTGAATTTAAATCTGGTGGTTGGCATCTCGGTCCCACCTTTCACTGTCGTCGAAACAGTTAAATCAACCTGGTCTCTTCTATCCAACAGCTTCTTCTCTCGCATATTATATATATATATATAATATATATATATATATATATATATATATATATATATATATATATATGGGGTAATTATAAAAAAAATTCAAGATAAGTTTTGTGACAAATGTATTTTTAATGAACTGTAGCTAGTGTTTATTGTACTTTTCTATTTTTATATACAGTCTTAATTTTATCAATGTGTTCTTTAATTCTTTGAAGCCTTATACTCTGAACGAAAAAACATCGCAATGCAATCTATCATCCTCTAATTTGTTTACTTTCATATCACAGGCTAACCACGCAGATGAGTATCGAGCAAAAATGCGAGTCAACCGTTGACTGATGGATCCACACCTTTCCCAACAGCTGCAGAATATCTGTCAACCGGATGGATTTCGTTTGACAACGTTGTCTCTTCTGCATTTTGAAACTATGAAAAGCTCTCAGTCGTTCGCTATTAGATTTTATTAATATGAGGGTGCGCTATGTGTGTTATTGTTCTCACACCTTAAAACAAGGTTTTACCTGAATGGCGTAGAAGAACGTAGCAGAACTAAGTTAGAATTTCTATATATATTTTTCTTCTTTTTCTACATCACACAACGAGATCAAAAATTCAAGCTTCAACTTTTTTCTTTTTCTATGTGTCGTGTATTTTCGGAATGTAGGCGATCGTGGCCTCCACAATTTCCTCTCCATCTAGCTCTTAGTAAATGTTCTTTTTTCGCTATCCAAATCTCTGTCCTACCATTCATTCACATAAACGCGTTAGCTAGGTTATACACCGCTTTCTATTTCCTTTCAGTATGTCTTGTGAGTATCATATTTTCCAAGCCCTCTTTCTTCATTATGCGCCATAGAAAATTCAACTGTTTCCTTCAAATTCGAATTATAAATGTCCTTCTTGCTTCGGTTTTCTCCATATCTCCGTAGTTGCTCAAATGATCAGTCCATGGTATTTTCAGCATCTTTCTGTAGAAGTGTTAAATAATAGATTAGCAGACTATTCTTTTTTAGAGAATTGTATTTCTCCTCTGACTTCTTCATTTTGATCTTTGAGGTCAGATACAGGAAAACGAAGGAAGTCGATGGCTAAAACTAGCGTAGGAATGTTAGATATAGAAAGGGATTTCAGTGAGTTAAGTTGCACGTCGGACAATGTAGACGTGTGAATTTCGTGTTTGGAAACTGCTCCCCAATAGGGTGAGGGAGATAGCAATTCCTAGTTTGAAAATGTGAACGTCGCCGCGTTGAATAAAATAGTTGCTAAAATTCTCTCTTTTTATTCCCGAACTGAAAGCCAAATAGCGATCACCGGCTGTGTGAGAGAGAAGGCAGCGTTATTAAGGAATCGACCTCGTCAAAAAAGACCTCTCAAGAAGCACGTTTCTGTTGCTTCAAGTCTCTTCCTCATCTGTGAGGAGATTGTTCAGCATTCACTGCCATACAGAAGGACCGATATTACATAACATTTTAATACTTTTTTCATTGCTTCTAACCAAATTTTCTTGATTTTTAATTAAAAAAATAGCGCCTTTGGATTTCGGTGTCGCGTTTTTCGTTCTCTTTCTACGCAAGACAAATAACAATTCAATAGATGAAGAATTTAATTTATATTAGAAAACAAACTTTCCTGATTCATTAACAGTAATTACGCAATCTAGCTGACAAGTGATCATACTTGTGGAATTTGATAAATTTTGGTACAAGGCTGGAATAACGAAAAACGAATAACATGGCATTATGATAGGCGCTAATCAATGCGTTCCATCGAGCCAGCCTTGAATAATGGTTTATTCCACCCATCGTGTTCGTATAGCGATGAGCAAATAAATAAGCTGCAGACAGAAAATAATTGAAATCTTGCCGCTTCCATCAATAGCTACACAGTAGTAGTTAGTGAGAATATCTGACTACTTGATTCTCATCTTTAGCCGAATTATTTGTAGCAATTATTTTAGAAAGTTGGCAAATGTATCCTTTCAAAACAAAGATGACAGTACGTTTATTTCATATGTTCAGTTAATTTGGATATTTTTCCCCAAAAGATGAGTAGTCTCACCTTCTCCATCTACCGTTGTTTGTATATTGGTGCATATTAGGGTTTACAATGCAGTCAAGTTATAATAAACAGCACAAATATATATATATATATATATATATATATATATATATATATATATATATATATATATATGTGTGTGTGATTGTGTGTGTGTGTGTGTGTGTGTTGTATGTTTGTAATTTCTGTAAATATGCAAAAATATAGGTCGATTGGCAACGCTATACTACACAAAAATCCCTAAATCTAAACACTAATTTTGTTCCTGGAAACAAAGAAGGCACACGACTGATTTTCAGTGGAGCGATGTTGGTTCACAAGGATTTTATTTTTGCTGGTGAGATCAGCTCTCCTCGCCTCGGAAATGCGTATTGTTTTCTTTTTAACAATCGACTAATTTCAAAGTTACATTAATGGTAATTGCGAAATATTTGGCATTCCTTGACGGAAGAGTTATCGTTACTGTCGTTGGAAATGTATAAAATGCTAAATGATGTGTCAGAGTTTCTACCATCAGTGGCACACATGTTAGTTGTGAACACCAAAGGAAAGAATTCACAGGCAATACGGAACAATTCGTTGTATCAAAAATAGCTTAGAACTTATCACCGAGTCACACCAGCAACAACAGCTCTCACCAGTGAAGAGGCAAGATGATTTATTGTTGATGATTACAACAATTTTGGCACAAAGCCGAAGGGTAAGGCTGGTTGATATTAACTATCCTAGACCTATACAATCAGATTCCCGACCCATTCATTCATTACAATTTGCTCATTCACCACAAGAACTCATCCATCACCATTCAATTCTACATATACTACAATATCACATCTTCTCAGGGAACAGATCATAAGCCCCATGACATAAAGATTTCTTTAAGTAGAATGTCAAAATGTCTTTTTCCCGTGTTTCGTACAAAAATATATAAAAATCTAATGACCAAGAAATTATGGGGGAGGGGATAAACCCAGAAAACGAAACTACAAATTTAATAGACCATTCAAACTAAAAATACCGCATCTTAGTACGAACCGTCCACCCCACAAAAATAAGAGTGATTTTTTTTAAAGCATTACGCCCCGAGCAAGGCGTGAAGCCACGAGGATGCAGGGGGTTGCAGAAGATTTGGAGCGAGAGCAGATAGGAGATATAGAAGAAAGGATGAGGAGAGGGATAGTGGATAGATCAAGGTAACTGGAGATGTCGATTGACATTACATTTGAATAGTTGGAGATTATAGCTCTCAGGGAAACAGTAATTGGGAAGGGTGTTCCACAGGCGAGAGGTGCGAGGTATGAAGCTATTGGAGTAGAAGAGACGGCTACATTTAAAAGTTTCTACAATGAAAGGGTGAGAGCGGGATGCCAGCCTCGTAGGGCGCTTGAATTCATGAAGTCTGGGAACCAGTGAAAGCAGCTCATCGGAGCAATTACCATGAAAGTATTTGTAAAAAAGACAGAGAGAGGCGACGGCGCGTCTGTGAGAGAGCAACTGTAGACGAGATGCCAGATCAGAGCCAATTATATTATATATCCGCCTCTGGATCTTGTCAAGAACTCTGAGGTAAACAGAAGGTGCACCAGACCATATATGGTAGCAATAATTCATGCAAGGGCGAATGGTTGATTTGTATATTTGAAGTATCGATTCCGGGGAGAAAAATTTCCTGGCGCGGCACAGAGAGCCAACTTTCCTCGCGGTGGACGAAGCAAGTGACTCAATGTATTTGTTACATCTCAGGTCAGCAGTCAACGTGAGACCGAGCAGAGGCAGAGAGTTGCTCGCAAGAAGTTGACTATCGATAGACAGAATCAAGAAACTCGTTCACAGAGGGCAGGATAAAAATAAATGACGAAGTGGGAAAATCAAAGCTGACCCAGTCGAAATGAAAAACCAAAGGTGACAAAAGCAAATTGGCGAAGTTTGGAATCACGACATGGACAAAAGTGAATGCCGGGATCAATCCGGGAACGTCACTTACTCACATTAACTAGGTAAAGTAAACAAAAAGTCTATCTTAACCAAGGGAGGGTTTCTTGGGAAACGTCCCCGTTGCATTACAGGGGACTTAAAAAAGAAAAACAAAGCTGGCCCCGTTTGCTCGATCTAAGCTTGCCACATTTGCCCATCTTTCGCTGAAATCTGTCAATAAAAAACGCTTTATATCAGTTTTGATCTTCATCATGAACTGATGTCCAAAAAAGCCGACCAGATTCTGATGAGAATAGCGTTCATATCGCAAGATTCTCTCCATTCGCGACGTCCATAACACAATTCTTGTCACGGCTAGCAACGTGAGAAACACCATTAGTTTCACACTAGAATACGGGTACGACACATTTTCGCACACGTATGCAAGATCGATGGACCCGAGATATTCGTGATCGATACGAGCCGTTAACTCAGCGACATAGTCTCAGAACTGGAGTACTTAAGAAAAAAAATGGTAGAAAATAGCATGTGAAGCTGTTTCCTCTAAATCAAGGTCACACCGATGACAGTCGGAGAAATCCTCCCAGCTCCATCTTATGGCTATGTCATTGAGAGATAGCTGATTCCGAATCAATCGTCAGGTAAGCGAAAACTCGGGTTTGCTGAGGTAATTCGCCGCTGGCACCCAAGATCAGAAAGCGCGCAGTTCGGTCACCGACAAACCGAACCGGCCACAGAGTGAGACATTCGAGATACTCTCTCCCGATACAAGAGCTTCCTAGGCCGTAAAAGGTCAGTGGGCTGAGTAATGACCTTCAAGACCGATTGACACTCTCTGAGGAAACACGATTGATTCAGGGGCTAATACGGCTCTCATCTTTAGAAATAGGGGCAGTGATGTTAAGGCAAAGGAAGGCGTCTCTAACACTCCCTTCCAAAATCGAATCCTCTATCAATGCACGGCATAAGAGAGCCAACATCGAGGCGTGTCGATGACTCACCAAGTGTGGCATCCCCTGCCCCTTCCTCCCATGACACGGACAGGGGGCATAGACCTCTCTGCAGGCCTGATGCTTTCCACCATCCCACAAGAGCAAGCGCTCGAGTGCCTTCTTCGGTCCTTGCAGAGCGGAAGTACAGACAACCAGTAAAGATTATGAAGAAAGTCTTACATTGCTCACCCCTTAGCCCTAGCTTCCGAGCTAACTACGGACCTGTACGTTTTTCACTTGGAAGCCGGACCCAAACCACGCTCTAAGAATGCGGCCGGGTCCGTCAATCCAACTAAAGAGTTCCAGAACAGTGACGCTTTTCCAGGCACCTAACCGCAAGCCGGAAAATTTGTTTCAGTTAATCTTGACCCGTGGCCTCGCACCGTTCAAGAGCCTTCTGTACCAGCTCAATGTCGCTGCGGCACAGTACGAAAATGGTTATATCATCGGCGTACGCGGAAACCCTGGCTCGAGCACCACCAGGGTCAGCGATTCCACGAAGGGACACACTGGACGCCCTGTCCCTCAGCCGGCAAAAGAGAGGCTCCAAAGCGTAAAGCAAGGACAACAGCGGACAACACTGACAAACCGACAGAGACATCACAAGCTTTCCGTTCACCTGTACCACAGCACTGGGAGAGCGGTTCAGTAAGCTGAGCTACTTGCCGAAGTCGGGTTTGATTCCGGCGGCCTGTGAGAATAATAGCTAAATACTGACTGTCAACAATAGCGAACTCTTTGGACTGATCTAAATTGATCAGCGCGGCTTTATTGTCATCGCTTACACACTCTAGGATAGTACTGATCTGATTCAGGTTACTCTGAATTGTTTGTCCCTTCACAGCACAATTCTGCTCGAGTCACAACAGAATTTCGGCAACTGACTGCAAACACTCCTTCTGGATCTTGGTCCAAATCTTTAACTTTGTGTTTAATCCCGGCCACCATCTTTGTCCTTTTTCAATAGCATCCTCTCACACCTGTAAATCCGTCAAAATCGACACAAAGATGTGCAACAACCTTAAGTACAATTTGTAGCGGAGACCATCAAGTCCCGGAGATTTGCCATTGCCGATTCTCTTCAATGCCAAGTAAATTTCCCCCTCTGTGATCTAGCTTCATTCGGAGAAAGCCAAGGAAAGTCAGCTGCGAAACTCTTTGCCATACAGGCCAGACTCCTTGGTAAACTATGTATCGACCTCTCGAATGTAACGATCGGAAACTTGACGTGTCTCTTCCTTGTGCAATTCTGTGCTCATATTCACAGTTTCATTAGACACCTTTTTTTTAATCTATGTCTAACTACCTGAACCTGGTAGCGCTCGCTAGCACCTAACGCCATCCGAATGCAGAAAAATATATGGTCCGATTAACCTAACCAGGGGATGTGCTGCAATTTAGCTAATCTAGATCGAACCTTCTTATGAACATTCTATCCAGGTAGCTGGCTACCCGGGTAGACAGCCATTTAAGAGCCCACGTCCACATATCCCGCCCTAGGTAATCGACCCGGTATCTATCGACGAGATCAAGCTATGATTCCCCGCACTCTCGCTATCTCCCCCTTCCCTGTCTATTTTGGCATTCCATTCCTCCATTAAGACTAAGCACGAAGAACCCACCAAGGAAGGCCCCAACCGGCGGATAAAAGATATTACATAACTATAAGTCTATGATTTTGTCCATGCTTAGAATATTGATGTCACATATGGTCGTGTGCTCCTGCTAGTTATCTAGATAACATCCAAGGAAAAATCAGCAATATTATTGGTTTTGATCTGTCTGCTCGGCTTCAGTTACTTTCTCATCGGCGTAAGGTTGCTTCCATGTGCCTTTTCTATAAATACTTTCACTGTAATTGTTCGGATGATGGTACCTATGGTACTTAGACTTTTTGAATTTAAGCGCAGTACTAGACTGGTGTCGAGATCTGAGCTGATATAACCGTAAAAAAAAAAGCCGACTTAAGTATATCGCTATTCTATCGTTATTTCTATGCTAAATGTTCAGACGGACATAATTCCTTATTTCCTCCAGTTCAAACTTTTACAACTAGACAACTTTTTCCCCGGGAACCGCTACTTTTTTTTACGGAACTCCCTAGAAGATGCTTTCCCGATCACTATACTCTCAATCTCTTCAAGTCTATGATTAATCTTTATCTATTCTACATATCCTCATTATCTGCGCTTACTTCCTCATCTCACGTCGACACAACACCACCCAGTAAAAATCTACTTTGAGTGCCTCTTAGGCCTTGTATTGGGTGAATATTTAGTAAAAAGAAGGATGGCGCGTACAATGGCCGAAACGCCGTGAATATGGCAATAAAGACGAGGCCAATAGTCCGAACAATGTAAATTGTTTAATTAGTTACAATAGCTCATGTCAGAAATATATACAGATAAAATGTTCATTCTAAATTCTAAATTTTTATGATGGATTCGGGGTATTGTCTATATTTGTTAGTTGGCCTGACATTTAGAGCAAAGATAAGCAAAGTATTTAGGTAGGAATTAATTGATTTATATTTATGTTCGACAGCAGAATATGCCAAAGAAAACTGGTGATCAAGAAAAATATGACATGAAAATTTTGGTGCGTCGTAAGGCAGTTGGTAGATCGGTTTTCTGGCCTTGTCCATAATCAAATCTTCCAAGAATGAAAAGAGAACTCAGATATTTGTTTCGTGAAGTAATAGGCATTATGCTTCAGTTATTTTTCTTACGTGCCAAGGTTTTTTTTTCTTGCTGATGAGAAGCTGATAACATATAATCGCCGCAGCAAAGTCAAATTCCTTTTTCTATTGCTATTCAGTTTTTTTTTCTGTTTTCCTTTGTGTATTTCATCTTTTCGCTTTACTTTTTTCTTTTCATTTTTTCCTTCTTTTTTGTTTGATTTTTACTGATCATCTAATTCTTTCTTTATGCTTTTATTTATTCATTCTTTCTTTCCTTTATTTCTTCCTTCCTTGGCTCTTCAGCAAGGTGAAGTTTGTTGACAATTCGAACTACTCAAGGCTTACGGACATTGAACTGAAACACTAATTCCTGTACGATCACCGAAGTTAAGCAACGTCGAACTTTTTATTACCTAGATGGGTGACCACTTAAGAATACGAGATGATGTAAGCTTGGATGTGCGATAGTGTCAAAGATAACGACTCGAAATCGGAATACGGGAGCCGAGTTCCAATTCCAGTCGGGTTCGTTTTAATTACATAGTTCCAAATACCATTAGGAAATATGTGTAACTACCTCTTATCCCTCAGCTATGGGTTAATTAGTAAGACTTGTATCAGTAACTCATTGTTGCCCTCCCACCCGTCAAATTCTTACAATAGCATTTTTCTAGCTTTATATAACATGTAAAGGACTGACAAACCGTAAAAAATCGAATCAATCAATCATTAGAACTACTCAGCTCCCCTAATGAGGATCGAACTGACAAATAAGAAAAGATCGGCATTGAATAATCCAGCAAAGGTTGACATGACATAAAACCAATTTTACTGTATTTTTTGGATACTCCCTGTTTATTCACTTCTTTAGATTTTCCTTTGTTCTTTCATTTTTCAGATTTGAAATATAAATTACGATTGTTGTTCACAATTGTGATGTTAGCTTTAAATCCTCCTCCCCTTTCTTATCCTTCCACCTCTTTTAATATCATTCAATATATTTTGGGCACATTTTCTCTATTACTTACCTTTTAAAATACTCTTTTCACTCACAAATCTACCTCTCCTCCTCTTTCATGCCGACCAGAATTCGAAAAAAAAAGAAAAGAAAAAAGAAAACATCTCTTTCCTTCCCTCTCTTCACCCGAACGAACAAGTGCTTACTTCGACTGCAGTTCATTGTCCATTATCGAAATACCAGACCAGCCTTTTTTAAATAGAACCTTAATCGCAGACCTGACACGAGTGGATAGCCAATTACTTTTTCTACGTATCAATTTGACGAACACAGTTTTTCTGCCCCCACATTTATTTTAGTTGCTAAACGATTTCAGGTACCAGTTGGCGCATCGTTTGGCCGCAAATTTAGCATCTGGAAAAATGGTTCTATGCAGAGCCCGGCATTGTTGATAAAGTAATGAATAGAAGAAAGAAATCAGATAGAAACGTAGGCTTCCTTTATCTTCAAATCATTACATTTTTGTTGTTTTTGCTATCAGTTAAATATAGAAGAAAAAACGTAGAGAAAACGTTTAAAGTTGATATTAAGCTGTATGGCTTATTAAAGTTTAAACAATAAATATGTTTAAATATTACAATCAGGTCACTCTACAAATGATACTGTTACCTTGTAACACAAAACTACTTGCTTATTATAAGGTGTTTTCAGGTGAGGATGGTGGTTTAATACTCGGCAGGATTTAAACCGAGACCTGTCAATGAGAAGATAAACCTTCTTGTAACGACTATCGATAACAATGGGGATAGATTGAACTCTATAGTTATGCGTGCAGCCTGACACGGCATCTCCAGGCAAAGAGCTTCCTCCCCTAATGTCAATGGCCAGGGCGTAGGGATCTCCGATGTTGTCAACGGCTACGTGTCCGTGATCAAATCGAAACTTCAACTTGGAGGACATCGGCTGTGATATGACTTGAATGGTCTCTTAGAAGTTTACTTATCCAAGACACGCGAGTCACCTCCAGCTTTTAATGTGGGGGGATCTGTTCAGGTACTTGTCTGCGTAGCGATCATACTAATACACCCTCTCATGGGATTGATAATGATGATAGAGTAATTTAGATTTTAGAAGTTCCCCCAAATAATCTTTAAAATTGAAGAGGTTGTGTAATTAAAGGTTTCTTGGGATAACCTTCAGAGAAGTGACTCGTTGCGTTTTCTCGGGTTAACGTCCTCAGACATGAAAGCAGTAAGTTTATATTGAATCTATTGCTAGGTTAGCTGCTAAGAAAGTTGGTTCTCTGTGTCGTGCGATACAGTTAGTCTCTCCATAATCTGTCATGCATATCTATACGTCTACAATTTGTCCATGCTTAGAATATTCCTGCCACATATGGTCCGTTTCCCCTTCTATGTAACTTGAGCTCCTTGATAAAATAAAAAAAAAAAAAAACAAAAAAAAAACAGCAATTTGTCCTGATCTGACTGCTCGGCTTCAACCACTTTCCCACTGACGTAAGGTTGCCTCTCTGTGCCTTTTCTATAAACCCTTTTACAGTAGTTGTTCGTGTGGGCTCTTTGCTATGGTATCTAGAATTTTTGAATATAAACGCAGTAAGAGGCTGGCGTCGGAATATCATCAATATATAACTGAGCTGGCTAGATGTAACCGTAAATTCTATGCTAACAGTTTATTTTCTCACACTTCTCATTTGTGGAACTCTCCGTGCTTCCCAGACAACTTTAATCTTCAAAAATTTAAATGCAATGTCACACGCTATCTACAGTCGTCCGGATTCCTATTTCCCGATCATTATTAATGTTTCTATTCTTTATTCTTCCGCACCCTTTACCCTCTATATTGTCTTAGTAGCTTTACTGACTTGCATCCCGATTAAGAAAAATACTTTATGTATTTGTCTTCATCACGTTCGAGGTTTCTTTTGTTTTCAGATTTTTCAAGATTATGGGTTGAAGTATTTTTGTCGGAATTTTTTTTATTATGATTGATGGTTAGTAATTTTCATTATGCATAATACGAAAAACGTCTAAACGCATTTCTCTTTCATTAATTTAGATCATATATATATTTTTTAACTAAATTTAACTTATTTTTTACATAAAGACAGAAATATAAGATCTCGTGTGTGAATTGAACTATCACTGTTTAGAAGTAATGATTCTATACACAAGGTTGTTAAGAATTACAACATACTGTTGATGACTGGCCTTCCTAGAATGAGCAACCTTGCTGATGAAAGAATCATGCGGTGAGGAGATTGCATGATCGAACAATGAACAGCAGCGATTAATTCCATGTCAACCGCCCAAGTATTAGATATTTCACTTGACTTTCAGAAAACTTGATGACGTCAACGCTCGGGTGTGACGTTTGCTAAAATAAATGCAGTTACAATTCCAGTTTTATATTGTTATTGAAGGAGCTGTAAGAGGTGAAGAATAAAGGGGGAATGGGTATGGTGGATCCAAAGGCAACATATAAGGGATTCCAATTAATCTATACAACAGCCATCTAAATATGAGTGGACTCTGATGATTTGCTTGTAAAGTTTTCAGCATCTGGCACATAAATTGCCTTCATATGCAAAATGTCAACAGATTAAAAGTCACAAATAGTAATTATGAACATAATATGAAAGTGATAGTTGTACTCATAATTACAGGAGCGCACAAAACAGCCTCGAAGGGTATTGTAAAAATAATTGGATATTAATGGAAGAATTGAAACCATTTAAGAGTGTATCTCGAAAATGAGCAAGGATACTGGGAAAAGTGTTAAAGTATCAAGGAAACTTGAGTAAGAACCACCAGATACAAATAATATGAAAATTCAGCAACGAAAATAATAATAATAATAATAATAATAATAATAATAATAATAATAATAACACAAATCGTCCAGACATAGTGATGAAATACCATAAACACATGTCTGTAGATTATAATGTATGTTTTAACATCTTAAAAAAAAAATATATATAGATATATATTTATGTATGTATGTATTATTCCAGCATCATTTTCCTACTTATTCATGATGATCTTCACTCTCTCTAACTTTCTAACTTTCTGTGCTGGAGTAACGATATGCCTCACATATTTCACGTACGATTTCATTTTCAAGTCAGTTTTCACTGCTCTTTGGACTGTCAGAGCAGAAACACCACACTCATTTGCCAAAACGTCTTATGGATTGCTTTGGAGCTTTTCTAATTAATCCCTTTAGCTCTAAGTCGAAATGATGATCCACCTTCCTCTTGTGACCCTCTGTATATATATATATATATATATACAAGTATAGGATTAGTGTAGGCGGAATAAAATTCCAATTACCGAAAACACTATTCTTAAAACGGTGCACAATACAGAGTAGAGCAAATATTATTTATTCAGTTGATGATGTTGAACCTTCACAAGTGATAGTGTTCAAGTGTTGAAACAAAATGGCTATTTTTCTCGTGTTATAACGTTTATGTTATAATTTTTGAATAAATAATATCATTCATATATATATATATATATATATATATATATATATATAGTATAATATCATTTTACGTAAAAAAAATCAAAAAATCAACAGGCATTGACAAGTCATTAAGAAAACACATTCTGTGTTTATGGTCTTTAATCACTATATGTGAGCGATTAAAGATATTATTATTATTATTATTTTCTTTGATTTCTGGCGTTTACACATTTCTTTCCGGGTCTCGCCCAGGGACTTAAGGTTAGAAATGGCATCATGACATTTTCCACTGACAAAAAAAAAACAAAAAAAAATTATATAGATAAAGCCCTTCGTAAAGTGTGGGATGTACTTGTCAGATCAATTTTTTGTATCTCCTTGAGACATGGACTTCCAGAAATCCCTTCAATTAGTCTACTGCAATCTTTTACAACCAGTCCTAGGGCTCCAACTACAACAGGGATTGTTGATGTTCCCATATGCCACATTTTCGAGATTTCTATTTCAAGGTCCTTGTATTTTGACAGCTTTTTGAATATCTTCAAAGATACATTGCAGTCAGCAGGGACTGCCATATCAACAAGGAGGCACCGTTTTTGTTTGTGGTCTTTAATAACAATATCTGGGCGGTTGGCTTTGATTGTTCTGTCAGTGTGTATTGTGTAGTCCCATATAATTGTAACAGGTCCTATCTCCGTAACCGGGTCTGGTTGTTGTTCATACAGGTTTCTTTCAGTTTTCTTCCCGTAGAAGTTTCAGATTTTCCAGTGCTGATATTGGCCCACTCTGTCATGCCGGGTTTTATATTCAGTGGGTGCCAATATCGTGCAACCTGATACAAGATGATCAATCGTTTCTGGATATTTATCACTTATTATTATTATTATTATTATTATTATTATTATTATTATTATCTTTAGTTTTTGTTTTACACACATTTCCATCTTGGTACCAAATAGAAACTTAAGGTCAGAAATGACTTCATGACATTTTCCACAGCTCATACTTTGTAAAAAAAATATTTTACTTAGATAAAGTGCTTCGTAATGTGTGAGCTCTTCTTGTGTGTACACTTTTTAGTATTTCTTTATGGCATGGGCTAACAGGAATTCTTTCAATGAGTCTGTCAAACCCTTTTCCAATCAATCCGACGGTTCCATCTACAGATGGAATTATTGTCTTCATGTGCCACATTTTTTTTAGAATTTAACTTCAACAAGATCCTTGTATTTTGATAGTTTTTTGAAGATCTTCAAAGATACATTATAATCTGCAAGGACTGCCATGTCAATAAGAAAGCACATTCTGTTTTTGTGTTTGTTGTTGTTGTTGCTGCTATTATTACTATCAATATTACTATTATTATTATTATTTTCGCCGTTGGATTTTCAAATTAAATATAAAATTTTTTCATTGCTTTATTTCTTCAACGAAAATGTTCAATAAAAAATACCATGATGCCATTTCTAGCCTTAGTTCTCTGGTTGGGACCGGAACGTATATGAGTATATAACATAACTCAAAGGAAATAATAATTTTGAGAACTGCCATTTTCATTCCAAGAGATTTCGGATTATGGAACATTCTTATAATGGTACCTCAATGCTCCAATCGATTCCTTCTACATTTTTTCACCGGTTCAGTCCATTAGAGAAAAAAAAAGAAGGATTTCTTTCATAAAATAGCGAATGAAAATTGGTGGTTAACATACGGATCAGTCAAAGATAATACACAATTGCCATAGAACTAATGAACAGAAGTAGAACCCTCGAAAGAAAATGAGGATGAAGCAAAAAGTATACCAATGATGTCGTTACTTTTAAATATTGTGTCCTTTTAGGGCTTAAGCGACTATGACTCTTCACGGATTTCTTACCTCTAGATTACAAGGATTTATTGGAAAACTGTGAACGGTTCTTCTATCGCCTTCACGACAACTTTACTATCTAATCCATAGCGAAGGAGAAAAGGAGGCGGATTCTTGTGTGAACGTGAGCACATGAGGCAAGTGCACCTTAATGGAACTGGGATTGATAGAACAAGAGAAGATACTAATAATTTAGTTGAGGCTTAAGCAGCAAAACAACTATTTCCAAACTACTTCTGAATAGAGATTGTTCCTTCAAGAGAAAAAAAAAACTTTTAATAGATACTCGCACGTAAAACACCTAGGTCGAATGCGGAAAAGAATACGAAGAAATAAACCCCGCTCCTTTAAATTCAAATCCGAGGAACGTATGAATGTTATATTGAAAGGAGAGACGGAAAAATCTGATATAACAGACAATATATGAAAGGACATCAGGGCATACAACCCTTTCAATCATGAAGTTAAAATAACAGACAGCTAACTTCGCTTTGAATTGAGAAAACCTAAGTAAGCGGTTTATGTTAAAATCTAACTGATGCAAACACAAGAACAGGATGGATTTCACCGCAGTTCAGCTTTCTTTGTTTAGCAGGGATAGAATTGAGGAGTTGATCTGAGTATAAATTAACATCGCCGGTGTTACAACGAGTGCTAAGAATGACATTATCTCTATGGTTCACGTTACTGAAAATACACCAAAATAGTCAGTTTATTAACTACAGTTTTCTCTTAGTAGTTTATCTCTGCAAAAATATTCTCTTACGAATTGCTTACTCGAATAAATGCTCTTGAATGATCGGTCAAATGTATTAATATAAATAACAAAAGCGAATTCTATAGTCTTAACATTTTTTTAAATAGCAATAATAATAATAATAATAATAATAAGAAGAATAATAACAATTTGTTTTCCTATTGACATGCCAGTCCCTGCAGATTGTAATGTATCTTTGAAGATCTTCAAAAAACTATTAAAATACAAGGATATTGAAGCGTAAATTTCAAAATGTGGCACATGGGGATATCAATAATTCCAGTTTCGAAAAGGTTCAGATAGACTCGCTGAAGGGATCTCTGGTACCCTATGCCATAAAGAAATACAAAAAAGTGTACTAACAAATACAGAACACAAGTTACGAAGAGTATTATCTATATAAAATGTATGTGATCTTAGCTTTTTTTTCATTTTTTTTTTATATAGCCATTTCCGAACTTAGGTCTCTGGTTGTCTCCCTGAAGGAAATGAGCATACGACAGAAATCCAAGGAAATAATAATAATAATAATAATAATAATAATAATAATAAGAAGAAGAAGAAGAAGAAGAAGAAGGAGGAGGAGGAGGAGGAGGAGGAGGAGAAGAAGAAGAAAATTTAATTAAAGAAACACAAGTAATAAGTAATAGCATAATATAGCAAATAAAATGACAATTTGGCATCTTCAATCCAGCACTCAGTGATCCGGAAACTCCCATAATCCGGTATTTTTTTTTAATTAGTCGTCATTAGTTCGTTGTACGGGTAAAAGAACAGTGCCACACTTTGTTTATAACTGAGCAACAGCCGGCAGCATTATAGTGTTTTGGGGATACAATCTCGCTCATTTTTTATATGTAGCTACATATAGCACAGAAAGTATATATATATATATATATATATATATATATATATATATATATATATATATATATATATAATATACCCATAAATTCAACATACCCACCAAAAATTACAACCTTTAAATTTCTTAATTTACAAAACACTTTCATTGATTTAGTTTGGTTTTTATAATAACCAAAAACAACATTCCCAATTACTACTATAAATATCGTTTAGATTTATCCCTCCTACCCCTTTCATCGTATTACTATCTCTTATTCCCATCTTTCCTCCTCCACCCGTCACTCTTATAAGGCTTGGAAATGCTATCCCTAAACATTTGACCGCTGTTATCGACAAGGAATTTCTCCAGTCTTACCACCACTTTAACATCTCACCCATCCTTCGCCAAAATGCTATCAACAAGCACTATTGTTTCACTCCGTCACCTTTTTGCTTAATATATATATTTTTCCTCAAACAAATGGAAAGAAGGAAATGACGTTTCACAGACAGCCTGTTTGCAACCATAACCAATTTTGGTTCTCACCAGTTGAGGTGCAATTGAAATGCACCGAAACGAAGTTGTATCTTTGTAGTAAGTAAACTGTTTGAGTCTATATGAAAAAATTATAATAAACAATTATTGCACTACTATCAGTATTGAGTTCTCTTTTGATTAATTTTGTGAATGTTAGAATTTATATATTATTTTCGTTCTCATTGCATCGGATATATATATATATATATATATATATATATATATATATATATATATATATATATATATATATATACACCACCCGTTTGTATTGCATGAAACAATAAAACGCTGTTTGGTAGCATTAATCTTTGTTGTAATTTAAACTTTGCTGTACTTTTAATTATACTACAATATATATGTGGAATGAACTGGCAAGACTATTTTTTCATATTTTTTTTATGGGTGATTTTTGTCATCTGGCATTCGTGTAGTCCGACAGTAGCCTGGTCTTAAGTGTTTCGGGGTAAAGAGTCCGTACTGTACTGTCAATAAAACGGACTGAACGAAAGAAAAAAAAAAGAAAATATATAAAGCTTACGAGAAAAAATTTGGAGACGAAAACAAAAAGTAGAAATCATCAGGTTTCTACTATTTATTTTCGTCTCCAATTATCACTTGGGTTTCTGTTACATACTCATTAACTCGTGAGCAGTATCCATAATAATGTCTTCTAGAGTCTTCAATCTAAAATACAGTGTGCGATGGATGAATTGTCGTCTGAATTACCCAAAAATGAAAATAACACTGACATCTCATTTTAACAGATATATTTATTAAATTACACAAAAATATCTTGAAATACTAAAGAGAAAATGTATTCAATAAAATCATCATTGGCTTCAACAACGGTCCCAGACAACTTCGGAATCTTCTGTAATTCTCCTGGACAGTCTCCTTGTTTAAATTTGTGAATGCTGCCCAAATGTGCCACGCACATAATAATCAAGGGGGTTGACGTCTGGGGAGTTTGGTGACCTAGCGTAAGTGGTGATGTGGTCTCAGAAATTGTTTTACAGTTATGACTGGGTTATCCTGCATGTATGGCATAGTGCAGAGCCTTGCTACCAGATACATGGACTTCAGCAGCCACCCTCTTGAGCCAGAGCATCACTACCTCCTCAAGGCACTTAATGTAAGCCACCCTCTGATCCCCGTGGGAAGATGAGTGGAGACATAACGTCGCCGTCACTAGTGATCACTCTAAAAATGTTCGTAATTACAATTAGAATCCCCCATCTCTTTTCGAATCCTCTGCAGTCCTCAGATTAACACCCAAACACTGTGTAATGTTCGTATTGGAGTAACGTCATGGCTCTCTTTTTCTCATAGACTGTGACCGACTAACCCTACGATACCCTGCAGGGAACAAAATCAAAGCAAAAATATAAAATGGCGCCAATTTGCCCATCGAATCCCCATAAAGCATGCATACTGCCTACTCGGTAGTTTGGCATCAGACAACCAAATAATGAATGGCTACACGCACACACGATAAGATGCCAATAATGGCAAGGTAAACAACTCTATCGAAAATTTAATTCGTAAACAAAATGAAATTGCAAGCATAGAAATGTTTGCGTAAAAGACATTAGAAAGTCACAAATATTTGAACGAAATATGTTAACGTCAGTACGGACAAAATAAAATAAAATAGTAGATGTCCTTTGTGTAGAGAATGAAATGAAAGTATGAAAAATATAAGAAATAAATGTAGGGAATTAGCTAAGAAGGAGTAGAAAAATAGATATGACAAAGTAAAAAAGCTGAGTAATATGGAATTATTGAAACATCTTCAGGGTGACTGTAAAGAAAAATGGTAGGAATTAATCCAGAAGCTACTGAAAACAGAAAAGGAAACAATAAAAGAATTTAATGGGACGATAACATTTAAACTGATCACTCAATTCGAATCAGGAAAGCAAATTTAATTATCATAGAAAAAAAAAGAAAAATATCAGTCAAATAGGGAATCTCATCAAACAAACCATTGATTCAAATGGAAATAGTTGAAGATGAGAAAATACTTTAATTCTTCATGCACTTTAGCAAAATACCGAACCAAGCTATTCAGAATTAATCTCTTTTTTTTTTTTGAACAACTGGCACTGTCATCTTTGATGATTGCAATCATGAGATTTATTAACACTAAATTCTTTCTCCACAGGCATAGCTTTTACTTTTTAGACTGCTCCACGGTACCTTCGTATGAGTATTCTGTTCAGCTTTAATTTTCTTGATGTACCTAGTGCTGTTACGGTATTTATTCAGACAAATGATGTGAAATGATTATCTTTCTTAAACATACACTCAGTTGAACTAATATAATTCATGGTGAAGATATCTTTAACATCAACTCCGGCTTTATATACGGCATTACTAGTTAAACATTTTCCATTTAAGGGTCAACCGCACGGGTTTCTACAATTGCAGTTTGGTGCTTTACCTATTGAAAAAAATAATAAATAGAGGCACATAAAAACATGTTAGGCGAACCTTATTTGAATTATTTACAAGGTGAGTTTATAATTAACTGGAAGCTAAGAATGTAAATAATACAGAAAATAATCATACCGTATTTCATTTCTCGAGTTAGGGAGCATTGAGAGAGAAACAAAATTAAAGAAAATATTCAGTTCAAAGTTCCGGATCGATATACACTTGATGTAGCCCAGAACGTACAACTACAGAAATATGTGATAACAACAATAATCATGAAGACAACAGTCCGAATCTAAATAGTGTAAATAATGCCAACTCTTCATCCCAGAAATTCAGATTAAAAAGTAGTTGGGAAATAGAAAGAATGGAGAAAAATAAAATAAACGAAAAAGAATGGTTCACATGCTTCTGAGAAAAGAGACAAAAATAAAATAAGGAAGAGTGAAACCAGAAGCCAACAGACAATGACGTTTTTATCTCCTTTTCCCATCATTTTAGATTAAAAATGAACTGTTGTTGCCGAGATTAGCTTTCACGAATCGTTATTGATTTTTGTTGTTTAATTTTTTTCCCTCAGATCCAATGCGGCCTTATGTGACATTAGTCCAGCATTATCAGTAATTTTATCGCAGACGTTATAAGAGCAACGTCCTCTCTCACAGTCCGAAAAAGGCTTACTGCCATATCACGTTTAAACACCAGTTCCTGTACGATCACCGAATTTAAGCAAAGTCGAGCCTGGTCAGTACCTAGATGTGGTACTGCTTCGTAATACCAGGAGCTGTAAGTTTAGATGGTTTAATTAGTATCACTTATATCAGTAAATCTCGACAAATTCTTAAAATCTGAAGAATACTTTAATTTGTTTTTTTTTGTTTTTTTTCAGCAAATCAAACTTTTCAAACAATCCATCTCAATCACCCCCGACACAAAAAATAAAATAAAATAAAATAAATTAAAATAAAAATTAAAAGTAAACCTAAGAGAAAATAAGAAAAAAAGATGAGGTGTTATCCTACATAACTGATTAATATTTATTCTTTATTCAACCAAGCAAGTTCGCTTGACGCTTCATTATAATGTCTTCATAGAAAAAATAAAATCTTATTTTTCTACTTGAGAGAGAACCCCGAGAAGACAAGTAACGGGAATTTGCCTACTTGCTATTATCTGTATATTTTTTAATCGTTTCCCCCCAAGAAAGGTACTAATGCGACTAAGATGCATAGGATCGCATGGAGTGAAAGAAAAGACTGAGAATGAGAAGGATTGACACAAGGAGAAAAAGGAACAGTTTTCAAAAAGACAGACGATTGACGTTGCATTTAAATTCTTGAAAATTGTAATTATCAGGGAAGCAAGAAATCGGAATGTGAGAAGTGCGAGAAAATAAACTGTTAGAGTAGAAGTGGCGCTTACATCTCGCTATTTCAACAGTAAAATGGTGAGACCTAGTTGCCAATCTATTTGCAACGCTTAAATTCACGTAACTGGGACAGCAGAGAAAAAGAACTCATCAGAACAATTGCCTTGAAAATATATTTGTAGAAAAGGCAGAAGGAAACAATTGTGTTAAGAATTTTAAGTTCTACAGCAGGAGCACCAGACCAGATATGGCAACAGTGTTCAATGCTCTACTAATGCTAGATTTATAAATGTGCAAGATGAATTCTGACGAGAGAAATTATCTGGCACGACACAGCGGACCAACTTTCCTTGCAGTAGACGTGGCAATAGATTCATGTCAATGGAAAAAAGTGAGGCCAACAAGACGTAGGGTGTTGCTCTCCTGGAGTTTAGTACCAGCCATGCTAATGGCAGGTAGAAAATAAATTCTTCGTGGTGAGTAAATAAAAGCAGTTTTGTTTTGGTGAAGTTGAAATTTACAAGACATTTCATACTCCAGTTTACCTTGATTTGAGGTTCTTTTCAAAAACAGTTGCCACGTTTACTTTGTCTGGTCTGTCGGATTTATTATGAAGACAGGAGTAAATGCTTGTGTCATCAGCATACATACCTAGTTGGAATTGATGTCATTGGGGAGATCATTGGTGAGAATCAAAAACAGTGTAAGTCCAAAGAGAGTTATGATATCCACGCATTAGTATGAAATGATCTGGAAGCATGCCCGTTCAACAAGAATTTCATTACACAGATTTGTTAGAAACGATTGAATTAAGCTAAATATTCATCACGTAACAGAGTAGCTCTTCAGCTTGCATACAAGGCCAGTATGCCAAACGCTTCCAGGCTCCTTTATAACATCAAGAGCCACAGCTCCAGTTTTACCATTTTTATCTACGGCTTCACAGACAAATTCTTTGATGGCCACTAAAACGTCGGTGGTAGACATGGTGAAACGGAATCCATATTGTTTGTCCGAAAGGAGGTCGTGCGAAGTACGTTGCTTAACCAATTCGTTATTGATTAGGGACTCGGGTACTTTGCCAAAAAAAGGTAAGAGACTAACAAGGCAATAATTCTAAGTGTCATAGAGTTTCCCAGAGTTGTTAAAGACAGGAATTACAGAGGAGAACTTGCAACAAGCTGGAAAACCGGAAGCAGGAAATGGTAATTCAGATGGGTCGAGAGTGGAATTGAAAGAGAAATTCCTCGCAATGCACTCTGCCTCATCAGCAGTAGATATAAGTACATCAAATTGATTGCAGAGTGGAAAACTGAGAACTTGCTATCGATCAACTTACAGCACCGGCAGTCGTTTCTAGAACCACACTTGTGAGAGCCTATACGGTGTCTCATTCTATCAGCAAATAGTGGCTTTGCGTCATTGAGGACACACTTACACTCATTAAAAGCAATGACAAAGAGAGGTCTGTTACTATCAGACCTGTCGCTCCGGTATAGCCGGAATAAATGATTCCCGTGGGCTATAGCGGCTGAGCAAGCGAGTTAGAACCAAAATGATGATCAGGGTTTCAGTTGGTATTTCCGAGTTAGAATGAAAGCTTCGATTCTGGTTTTCACCCAGGAAGAAACCTCAGTGTCACATTTATAAACAGGATGATTAAGTATCATTTCACGGAACATCATGAAGATCATTATATATATATATATATATATATATATATATATATATATATATATATATATATATATATATATACGGGTGATATCATGGTTTATGGGTACACCTCCCAAAATCTATGTGACCAGAGCCTAGTCGTTGATCTCTTTTCTCACCTAGCCCTCAAAGCACGATGGGGAAAAATTGGGTTGTATTATTTCCAAAACCAAGCTTGTAATGCTTCATCATCACCGAACGAGCCCTAAATTTTCTCCAGTCCTGATTATCGTTTATCCTCTCACTGATGCTCATTGCCTTGAACGAATATTTGGCCTCAAGTTCAGTCCAGACCAGTCGAGCTCGTATACACGAACCATCACTGAAGATGCTGGAATTATCAGTTCCTTGTACCGTTTCAGAAAATCCTCCTTCCATGCTATATACTTACAAGAGTTGGATCAATGCAAACATGGAATATTACTGACGTATCTGGGCTGGAGCTGACATCACTTTCCAGCTTTGACACAGGTCAAAAGTGTTTACCAAACTGTTATGGGACCTTACCCATAATAGCATAATGGACTATTCCATACATAATAAATACTGCGCCTCAAGAGGAAGCAGGGAGTTCAGCCCGAAGTTGGGCGACCAGCTGATCGGCTGAACTCTCTGCCTTCGGGCGGAGAGGAACCCGAACGAGGCTACGCCGAAGGGCGGATTCTCTTTCGGGGAGGTAAACCGACCCTGAACCCGTTTATACGGGTTCAAAGGGCATATTTTTGGCCGAGCCTACGGGCTCGGAGATCCCACGTTAAACCGTCCTCGTGTCACATGATGCCCTCGCGGTGGGGGATGACTAAATACTGTTCAGTCTGAAGTCGGACGACCGGCTGACCGGCTGATCGGTTGAACTCTGTGCCTTCGGGCGGGGAGGAACCTGAACGAGGCTACGCCGAAGGGCGGAGTCTCTTTCAGGGAGGTAAACCGACCCTGAACCCGTTTATACGGGTTCAATGGGCATATTTTTGGCCGAGCCCACGGGCTCGGAGATCCCACGTTAAACCGGCCTTGTGCCACATGATTCCCTCGTGAGGGGGGGTGACTTAATACTGTTCAGTCCGAAGTCTGGATACTGTCCGTCAGAGTCTGTCAGTCAGTCAGAGCGAGTGAGTCAGTCAGTCGAGTCAGAGTTCGTCCGAAACAGAGTGGCGTTCAGACAATTACTGCAAGACATTGGAATAGTGATACTGGTCGAGACTACATTGTTCTCTCTACTAAACCTGATTGTTCGTACTAACACTTCTACTTCTCTGTATATATTCCTGTTTGTAATATATCTGTGTTATTCCATATCCGTGTTCGAGTTCTTCTTTATTGGTTCTACCTTTGACCATCACCGTGGTACAAGGACCTGGACCATAACACAAACCCTAAGTGTAGAATTACTTTTTATTCTATTGGTAACGGTTCGGAATTAGAAATTGGACAACCGAGTTCCAATTCAAATTGAGTTCTTTATATTCACTTATTTGATAATAATCTTGAAAAAGGTAAGAATCCACGCCTTCTCCCCTAGCTATGGGCTAACCCGTAAACCATTATCATCTCCAAAATTTTTCACCCTGTAAATCTTCCCCATTCTTCTTGCTATTTTCTGGTTTATATTTCTAAATAAAAATGTCCAGAAGATCTACTTTCTTTATTTTCAATAGTTCAAACCTTCACAGCTAAGGCGCACCATGCTAAGTCCACAGGGTCGACCAACCCGCATTCCCTTTGTATTCTGTTGTTAAGGAGGAAGTTCATTTCAATCAGCTTCTTTTCAAGAGCTTCTGCTTTGTAGAACACGCTCCCAGTGAAAGCTGCCTCGATCGCTAAGATTTTAACTGCTTCAAGGCCAACCATTATCAATCTTACATATAATATTCCCGTCTTCCTTCCTCGCTTTAAGCCTCATTTAGTTGTTGATCTTAGGTCTTCTATTGGGTGAACATTAGAACGATTTCCTCTTCAGGTACTCGTTCTCGGTGATGTCCGTACCGATTATTTATGCTCACGAATTTTTAGTTCATGCAGATTTTCCAACGTAGATATTAATCTGTTCTGTTACGCATTGGTTTATATTCTTTTGTAGGAAAAATAGAGAAATCAGAAAGATTATCACTATAATGTCATCCGACGATCGAAGAGCTATGCCCTATCCAGGATGCAGGCCTGGGCAGGGTTGTTTTTTTTATGACAGATTGGCAATTGTCTATGCAGCGCATTTCTCCCCCTTCCCCACCTCCACGTAACTGATGGTGTCCAAGGAAAATACAACTTAGAACGAACGTCGTCGAAGGAGTTGACAGAACGAAACTGAACATGACATCAGACTCACTTAGGGACTCTGGTTCCAGATTTGAATTCAGAGTTGTCATTCCCTTAGTCTAGTTGCCAACCATGGCTACAGAGATTAGTCAGCCCTACTATTTACCCATAATTGGAGGTTTTGAATTCAGAGTTTTTCTTTCTCCGAGACAGGTTGCCAACCAAGGCTATATAACTTAGTATGTCCTGGAGGGTGGATAAGAGATAGATTTATACATTTCCCGAGGGTATTAGTACGTGAGTATATGTAATAAACTCGACTGGAATTCGAACTCAGCTCTTTAATTCCTTTATCCGAGCCGCAGTCCATTATTCCACCGTGCCTTATGTAAGAAATATTACACACATTAATGCTGTAATAATAACTAAAAAAAATAAGGTGGTTAATTTAGACAGAGAAAATGTAAAGCTAATACTAGACCGACAAAATTATTAAAAGCTGTTTCTGACAGAAGGAATTGCTCCCGTATATATACAAGGGGGGAAATAGCAAAATTATTCAAATTATGTAGCAGCATAATTGTCCACCCCACATATTTTTTTAATATAAAAAAACACCATTTATCAGATTTTTTCCAGATTTTCAGATAATACATTCAGCCATTTTGACACCATTTGTCGTAAGAATCACTGAAAAACACTTTGAGGCATTCAGATAGAAAGAGAAGAGGTTAAAATCCTTTTATGTCATCCCCACTGTGTTTTCCCAGCAGATCCATAGAGAGACGAACATGATTATTCAAGCCTTCAGTAATGGTACCAACATTCATATTCTTCAAAGTCGATTCCAATACCACCAAGAGAACGGTGAATAAGTTAAAAAAAGAAGGAATAGTAGAGATGAAAACTGGGTCAGGAGGTCACAACGTCATTTCAACTTAGAGCTGAATACGTTCTTATTGTTTAAAGTAGAGTCCAATATTGTTATAAAAATCTCTGGGAATTCCAGTAAGATGTATTTAATTATTTCAAAGATACAACGTTTCAAACCTTAACAATTCTACAATTTTGCTGTTACACAATTTGGGTACATCTGATAAATATTTCAAATGATTTTTTTTTAGCAAAGCAATAATGTATCTCTTTTCCAAGATTGTTTTTATAGTTTTTAATGTAGTATTAAATAATTTGTCAGTGCTTATCAAAAGAAAATTAAGTTTACTCTTCTCTGCACTTGAAAAAAGACTTCTTTTTTTCTTTTATACTTTACCAATCTTTAAGGATGATTATTATTGCTCAGAAAAGTGGCATTTTGGATCAGATCGAATTTTTCAAAATATTTCCTTAGTAATTACCGGTGAATAAGCTTTGAACTTGTGCGACAAACAGAAGTCTTTCATTTTGCTCCGAAGTTATTTATAGGGGTGGACTTTTAGTCTACATTGCTATTTTTGCTTCAGTGAGCCTGTCTCTCATATACGGCGTATTTTTGGTTTAAATATTTATCACTTTCCAAATTTTACTTTCATTCCTAATTAATTAGAATTGTTTAATTTTTCTAAACTGACTTTAACATTTCGTCTTATGTGGTCTTAAAATACCGGTGTACTTCAGTGGTAGTTCCTTTGCCGTTTGTAGCAAGTTAATCTTTCACTTATTTTGGTTTCCAAAATTCTCTTTCTGTAAATGCTTGTTTTGTCCATCCAGATCTTTTTTCATAGTTCTTATATTTATCATGACTTGGTTTATAGTAGAGACATTATAGAAACAGGATCTATTGTTTCCAGATATAGGTCACAAAAGTGTCATTTTGGATCAATATCATTAAAAAAAAAAAAAAAAATTCCCTATTAATTATGAGTGAATAAACAACTTTTGTTTTTAAGTTCACCCCAAGCAAGGCATTAAAACCACAGAGACACAAGGGGTTACTGACAGTGGAACAATTAGAAAACAGAAACGTGACTAAGGAGCGAGCACAGAAGAAGAAAAATCAGGTGGTCAGTCGATAGCGATTGACATTGCATTTAAATTTTTCTGTGGCGGCTAGTAGTGATTTTCTAAGCACAACTACTTTTGACACAAGGTCGAAAGTATGGGGACACCCAGTGATGATCGAACTCACTACTCAGTCGTAATTGATTTAGCAAGCTTTCTAACCATTACACCACGTAGAGGTGCCCCTTTAGAAGCTAGTATAAATCCTTGGGTTTCTTCTTTGAGTTCAAACTACTTCTGGTCTACACCAGTAACATGTTTTTGAAGAGTGTATTTCCTATGCAGATTTTTTGTCTAGTTATTTCAAACGCTCTTTATTTGCAAGCAGCTTAACTTTTTTTTATTGTTCTATCAATATATTCATCATTTTCCAATTTCATATTCAGTTTCAGTTCTTTTATAAGTATTTTGCTTTTGAGTTGACTTTTTTCCATATTTTTATTATTGTAAAGTAAATTTAATAACCTGTTTTCAGTGGTCTGTAAATATTGGTCTTTTTTTTACAACGAGTTTTACTCTTTACAAGGCTCGGGGGCCACTCGAGGTAGAGAATTACGTTTGGGAGCCATTTGTGTATACCAGAGTGGAAGATAACAGTTAACTCTAGGCTTGAACACTTTAAGATTGTAGTGATCAGGAAAACATCTTGTTGAGAGTCGGTTCCACATTGCAGTGGTTGGCGCGAAGCTGCTCGAGTGGAACTTATTTCTCACCGATAGAATACGGAGGAAATATGGGTGGTTTGCTACTATGTTAAGTGGCATGACATGTTCTTGCTATGAATGTTTGCTTCGGCGGGACCAGGGAATGTAGTTCGTCCGAGCACTTTCCGTGGAAGTTGCGATAGAGCAGATCTAATGGTACTTGATTTATATATCCCTTCATGTTGTATCGTTCTTCTGCTATCGTTCTTTCATAATAAATACATAAGATTAACTTCCGGTCTCCAGTGGTGCTGTTTGTGGTAAGTTAATATCTTCCTAATTTTGTTGCCTGGTTTTTCTGATTTCACTCAAATTGTGGTTATTTATGTTAAATCTATCAGTTAAATAAGGCATGGCTAGTATATTCATTGTTTTCAACTTATTGTCTAAATTAGAGCCTGTTTTCAATAATGCGCACACACTGCTAAAATACTCTTTTGAAAACTTGTTCTTTCATATTTACACGCTGGATTCCATTTCTTTCATCGACCTCTAACTAATTATACACTTCTTCCATTATTCCTACATCTAGTTCTATAGCTTTTAACACTCAGCTGCCAACTTCTTTTGAACGTTGCTGCTTCACATTTATTCAATCCAAACTATATCCCTATATCGCTGTCACTAAAGCTTTTAGCAGAAAAATCCTTTCAGTTCGCCACTATTCTTACTGTATTATTTAAAGTTGTCTATGTAAATGAGATGGCGGATGATATTACCTCTCGTTTTGTATGAAAATCCAGCTTTGTTCATTTCATTTGATAATGGAAACAGTGGATAGAAGAAATAGAAAGATAATCCTGCTGGAATATATCCCGAGTGATATGGATAGTTTTTTTTTTAATGTTAGAATACCATTTGAATAAGCGAGCAAAAGGTTTAACTTTTATAATGACATGCTATATCGCACAAAATGATTAATACTTGAGAAATTGTTCTTCTTCTTCTTCTTCTTCTTCTTCTACTTCTTCTTCTATTTCTATATCAAGTTGAAACCTGGTGACCGTTTGGGAATACCAGATGCTGTAAGCTTGGATGTGCAGGTGGTGTACTGGATAACGGCTCAGAATTTGAAATTGGAGAGTCGAGGTCTAAATTCACTCGGATTCCTTATTTTCACTTACGTACAAATACCCTTGTAAAGGGTATGAATCCACCTCTTCTCCTCCAGCTATAGGTTAATTAGTAGGATTTATATCAGTAAATCATTATTATATCCAACATGTTCTTACAGAGTAAATATTTTCTGACTTTAAATAACCTTCAAAAGGTTGATAAACCGTAAAAACAAATCAATCTTCTTCCTCTTCTTGTTTACATTGATTTGCTGTTTAATGCTGTTAATTGCAAAGATGAAACGTTTTCTTCAGAATATTGCTGGGCGTATTGGACTGAAATAGTTTCTCTAAGATCTGTGATTTGTTTTTTTTTTCCAGCTTGTCGACCTTTTGCAGGTTATTTAAAGCCAGAAAATAGAGTGTAAAAAGTTAGTCGTTATAGAAGTCATCCTATCTCAATAAAATTTCTGTATGCACAATATTTTCTGCAAGATATTTTTCTAAAGTTACTTTGTCACTTGAACTTCCTACTATAGCTAATTACAACTGATAATGTGAGAAACGATTGAATAATTGTAATTTCTGTATTAATTATAATAACTAAGTAAACTTTTTTTTTCACTTGCTTAAATAATTCAAGACGGTTTCAAGAAAATTTAAATAAAAAAAAAAGATGATTTTTAATTATTTAAGCAATTCCAAAAAATGTTTCCACTCTAAAATCATTACTTCGTAATAACGAGAATTTCAGACGCCAACAATGAATAATTCGAACGCTACGGGAAATAAGAACATAATTAACGCTGTCGGGTCTAAAATAATTATAGAATTCTATTAAAAAATATATCTAAAAAAAATCTCTACTATATGATCGCGTCTAAAAAAAGTTATTTTTGCATGTTAGCATTACATTTATTTTGCGTCTTCTCTAAATATAAACACTCTGACATTTTTCTCCTAATTTACAGCTGAAATTTGACAAAACAATAAAGAGAAGCGGGAAGAAAGGACTATAAATTGAAAGAGAAATTAATGTACGATAGTTCGCAATAGGCAGAGCCCAAGAATTAGAGACACCAAAATCAAGCAAGTACGAACATACCTAGAAAGCGTTTTAACAGATGTCGGGGCCAGTCAATGAAAACCCTTGAGACGCGGATCTGCACTTGGTGGTAAAATCACAGATGAAACTGAATTCCCAGAAAGACACGGAATTCAAAGTCGATGAATGGTTACATTTATTTATTCCACTGGTTCTGACATTCTCAGCTAAGATGCCCCCATACCGCTTACACTGGGACGAATCATTCTAGTTCCTTTCGTATTACGTTAAGAAGGAAGTTCCATTTGGACAGCTGTTTCCTGAGAGCTTGTTGCTTTGTGGAACAGCCTTTAGAATGGAATCTTCCCCGATCACTACAATCTTAAGCTCTTCAAGTCTTGGGTCAACAGTTAGCTTTCCTACATATTCGAAGGATCAGATATTCTTATCTCCATTCTTACGTTCGTACAGCAATCTCATCTAGTAACTCTCTACCTTGCCGAGCTCTTTGGTCCTGTATTAGCTAAATAATTATTTAAAAAAAAAAGGCATCAGCCGAGATGGGTAACTCATATCAATTACACAATGCGGCAATACCGATCAAACAGTCTGTTCTCGCTATTTAGCAATAAGATATTCCTGTTTTATTTAGCAGTAAATTAAGCATATTTATATCATTCAGGAATAGAATAATTGGAATTTTTAAAGCATTCTGAATGTAAAAATAAAGAAAAAAGTGTGCAAGACAATAAGAAACACTACCTGCCAAAAAAAAAGGGAAGTTTTATTGAAATCGGTTGAAAAATGTAGGAAATCCTATCCCATATATAAACGAACACACACACAAACAACCTGGGTTTTATAATAAGTATAACTCGATATGAGTTGTCCCCCTTTCATTCTGGCGACAGAATCGTGTTTTATCGTGTTTTCAAATTGATTTCGTGCAAAAACAATTGTGTTTTTCCAATTTTTGGCGCTGTCAGAACCACTGCAAGGTAATTTTACGCAGTCCTGTGAAGTTTTGTTGAAATCGGTTGAAAAATGTAGGAAATCCGATCCAATATATAAACGTACACACACACACACACGCGCGCGCGCACACAAACACACACAATCTGACAGAAATTATAAATCAATTTACATTCAATTTTATGGCAAAGTGTAAATAATTATGCACTACTATAACGATAACAAATCCAGGTAACTCAACAGACATGTATATTTAAAGCAGCTCTTTTTTCTCTGATATTTCAACAAATCTATCGAAAACACTTCAACAAAGTATTAAATTAGATAAGTGTAATATGGATAACATTAAATATTGGCGAACTGTACATTAGTCTATTTTGATAAGCGATTTTTTATAACTTTAATGTTATTTTCCTATGTTTTTTTCTTGTATAACTATCAGTAGCGGAAATAGCAGTGGCTTTGAAAGGGCTTTGTATGTGTACTCTATGACACGCAAACCATAACTTGTAGTCTGCTTGAAGTAAAAATGAAAGCGTTCGGTTATTAATCGATGCAGTTATGCCCCTGAATCGATCTGTCTCCTTTTCAAGCTAGGACCGGACGCGCGGAAAGTGACGGTCTGTAAATAAACCATGTCTGCACTCTCTCGCCATGTCATAATGATTAGCGAATTAGTAAGGTTCACCATTACTACAAAATTTACAAAAAAAAAAAAAAAATGTTGTACGATAGGCATGCGTTTTGTTCACTGGATTTGACATATACAACAAGACGATTCTGAAAAGACGAGGAAATCCTCTATGATTTATTATGAGTCTGGCATAGCCTTAACAGCATATGTTTTATAGGTGACATTATGGTGATGGTAGATTCAGAAAGAAGAATGAAATAGCTGTTAAATAAGTTAGTCTATGAAAGTACTACGGAAGGATCAACTATTAATTTGTAAGATAGAATTGCATGTTTGTGAACAAAGAAGGCAACTCAAGTTGTGGGTTACATGCTGGGAACATCAAAATCAAGCGTGTGCGGAAATGAAACCGTAATATGGCAACCGATGACGGAAAGCGTGACACAAAAACCCGAATGCACAGAGGAATAGCGAAAGATGCCTTTCAGAAACTAAGGAAAGTATTAATGGACAGCGAAATGTATAATCTTGTATAGAGCAATGAAAGTTGAACAATTAACAAATGTAAAAGAGATTTGAAGTGACAGAGATATGGTTCGTCTGACAAATGCCGAGAAAAAAAAAACATGGACAGAGCATATGAGAAACAGGCAAGTTTTAAACGAGCACTGCAAAAGAACTGCTGCCATCAGTCAATTTGAGATTGAATTTAGAGAACACATGATAAGGAAAGACGGATTGGATAATTTAACACCCACAGGGGATGATTAAGAGAAAAGAAGAAGCAAATAGATTTCTGAAAGCGTTTGGAAAAATTGATGCCAAAACAAGTACCAGAAAAACAAAGAGAGAGAGAAGGAGTATTAGGAAAGAATTACTGAGACTAGCAACGAAGGAAGTCGTAGATAGCCGTGATCAATGGCATTCTGAAATGTCATATAAAAACAGAAGTGAGTTCGTCCCCCACTGACTGATTCATGCTTGTATCATTGTAGAAAACTAATTTTAATAAACACCAAAAAGTTATGCCATGAAGCGAAACAAGGATAGTGTAGTGGTAGAACGGAATAGAAATTGCACTCAATTTCATACCAAGGGAGATAGGTGAAAGGTTGACCTGATATTATTCCCGGCCACAGAGTGCAAAATCACGTAATCTCACAGTTCATCTGGTTTTACAAGCATAGGAAAGAATAGTAATATACGCAGTTGTATAAATACCAACTTCAGTGAAGAGTTTGACAGTCTCTCACACATTTCAGACGAAAATATAAAGTCCATGTTCGGATGATGCTTCCGGGGAAACCACAACAAACACTGGCTAAGAGTAATTGACGAATAGTGGAGTAAAGATAATGTTAGATATGAAATACGCAAGTCTAGTTTTATGAATCAAGTTGGCACAGTGACGTCAGTGCAATAGGAAGGTATGGTTGCCTCAATAAGAGGTACATCTCCGGCTTGAAAATCAGTATCTGAAAGAGGAACTTTTATCTGAGTACGAAGATTGATCACTAGCACATTTAGCCACGTTTTAAGACAATGTCAGCGGAAGCTTGATTCTATCAGACAGGTAATACCTGAGAAATTTTATACATTATACATTACTTAATTATATTTTTAATCTTTAATTTGTAATGGACAACTCAATCATAATTATACGACAATTAAAAATAAATTAGATTTTATTTTCAATTTCATTCCCTGATTACCTACTTTGATGTGGTTCTAGGACACGGAAAGTGGTTTATATCCCACAGGTCAATGGGAGATAAACCACTTTCCGTGTCACAGAACATTTTAGAACATTTAGTCAGATATTGCATTTAAATTTTTGAAGATCAATGTTGACAAGAAGGCAAGAAGCCGAAAATGAGTTCCACAAGCGCGAAGTGTTAGCATAAAAACTGTCAGCATAGTGAGTATGCTTGGATCTAGCCATTTAACTGCAAAATGATGAGACCTTGCTGTAAATCTAGTAAATTCATAAAGTCGCTTAAATTCGTAAAGTCTAGGTACCAAAGAGGAAATCTCATCAGAACAGTTACCAAGAAAATGTTTATAGAAAATACATATGGAAGCTACGTTACGGTTGTGGCAAAGGGGATGAAGCCGTGATGCCAGGTCAAGACCATTAACCCTGCAGATTCTTCTCTAAATACATAGAAGCATTAAACCAGATATGACAGCAATATCTAGTGGATGAGAGAATAGTAGACGCATTATGTGGTAAGCAAGATCTTAGCGAGAAAGACTGTCTAGAACGACACAATGAACCTACTTCGCTAAATTTGAATGTAAGTTCTCAATAATAGGTGAGTAAAGATCATTAACTAGAAAACCAAAAATACGATTAACCAAAAGAAAAAAATGTAACTTTTACAAAGCATACTTTGTGAAATACATATACTTTCAAAATATTATTATTCGACAAACATTTAATCGAAGCTGTCAACAAGATGCAAAATTGAGATCAAGTGAAAAGAAAATCGCTAACTGATGTCACTTAAGCAGGTTCTTATGTAAATGAGCGGCTTATAATTGAAAAGTAAATTTACGTTATATTGTTGAGAGTTTCGTAAATTTTTATTCTAAATATTGAAAAGATGTCGCCGTTTGTGCAACTGCAAACAGTTTCGGCGAACATTCTAATCTTTCAAAGCTTTGTGACAAACAAACGTAAAACAATTTTCTAGATTTGAAATGTGTTGATGTGTCTTTTATATACCAAAAGAAATAATGTGTAACTTCCATTCAAAATGTATCTTGAAGCAATCTCATAAAGTCAATTATTTTCTTTCATTTTATAATGTGTGTGTATCTCTCTCTCCCGCTGTCTCTCCCTCTTTATATATATATATATATATATATATATATATATATATGTTATAATTTTTTCATATAAACAAAAACAATTTACTCATTACAAATTTGCAACTTCGTTTCGATGCATTTAGTTTCACCTCGACTGGTATTGAGCATTCTTTTGAATTAATGCTGTGAACGTTAGAAATTATATATTATTCGGATATATATATATATATATATATATAAAAAGATGTATGAAAAATTGTAAAAAAATATTCGTGTGATATGTTTCATCGGACTTTTTACGTTGATGCGAATACCCATACATACGAACGAGCGATGTTGGTAATTTTAAATTTAAAGATTTTTTGGGGGTAATATGAGTTTTGGGCATATGTGTTTAGAGTAGAATCCGATGACTTTCCAAAGGATGAAACGCGTCACACTAAAACATTTTCCACTTTGTCATACATCCGTCCACTCATATTGTTCTAATATTGTTCTTGATATATATAAAAAAATATCGTTATCATATATATATATATATATATATATATATATATATATATATATATATATATATATATATATATGGTGCGATGGGTAATTTGTCGCCATTTTATATATATAATTTCGCATGTGAGATGTTTGTTTTTGATTTTGTCGACTGCACATTATAGTAGGGTCAGCTGGGCGTCGTCTGTGGGGAAAAAAGAGCACGATAACGTAAATCAATGCGCTAGAAACGGCATGTTGCACTGCTTGAAATTCGCGCCGGAATCTCCAATGCGAGTTTTGGGTGTCAATCCAAGGACAGTGCAAAGAATTCGGAAAGAGTTGAATCAGTCTAATGGTGATTACGAAGATACGGCAGCTTGAAAAAAAACTCACTCTCATCGTTGTGATAAGAAAAGAACTCCCGAAATTGTTGGTGAGGACCTCAGACTCATCACAGAGACTTGAGGAGATAGTGCTGCTCTGGATCAAGAGGGTGACTGCTGGAAGACCCTATGTGTGGCAACAGGACTCTGCGACAGGCTATACAATCAAGAGAACCCAGTCTGCGACCGCATCACCCCTTACATCTGGTCTCCTAACTCCTCATAATGAAACTCCCTTGATTATGCGTGGGACACAATTGAGCGAGACACCAGCAAAGCTCCTTGTAACACCAAGGATGAACTGAAGGCAAGCCTTATGGCAGCATTCAGCAGCTTAAACACGAAGACGATCCAGAGGATTTACAGGATATTCCGAACTCGTCTGGAGGCTGTGTTTGAAGCCAATTATTGGATAAATGTATTCTTTAGTATTTCAAGATATTTTAGTGTAATTTTAGCGTAATTTTGGTAAATAAAACTGTTAAAATGGGATGTCAGCATTATTTTCATTTTTGCGTAATTTATATGACAATTTATCCATCGTACCTTATATATGTGTGTGTGAGGGATTCTAGTTAAAGTTCTTTATCGAAAATACAAGGATCAGCTTTAAATTTAAATTCTTCAACCGTTTTGACGTCCAGTGTATCTCGATGGACGACATCACTGATTTCATTCATCTTTCTATTGCATTTGTTTTTATTTGCATCGCTCCTATTGTTTGAAATCTCCCATGTTGTATCAGCATTAGTTTTGTGACTACAATATGTTACATGATCCTGGAAGTAAATTTGTCATAGAAAGTTCTGAAATGATTACATTTCGATTATATTTTTGCTTTAATAAATTGTTGTTTTTAATAAAAACGACATTATTGAAGTCAAACTTATGGTCAGACATGAATGAATGAATTAAGTATAATGTTTTGTAAACAATCTTTTTGTATTCATACAATCCATCGATAAATTCATTATTAGTTTGAAAAAAAAAATCATTCTAGAGACGAAACATGTTATGTAGTATGCTGTATTTCATTTTGCCATTCGTTCGCTCAAAATTAGTCTGATATATAGATTTTTTTTAATATTGTATCTTCCAGATAAGTGTCGAATAATAAATTTGTGCTTAGCAGTCTGGACTAAACAATGTATAATCCGAAATTTAAATTTTCGTATTATTTTCTGCTTGAAGGAAAGAAAATCGTTTAACATATTTTTCACTCATAGCCAGTTTATACTCATTCTTGGTAACTATCAGTTAGGCAAATTAAAATAACAACATTACGAATGAACCGACATTATTAATGAACCAGTAACATAAAGAAATCACCGATAAAATATTCAGTTGATTGCATCAAATTCTCGTGATCTTAGAAAGTAGAGTTAAATAAGAAATACATGAAGCAAAACATCTGAAAAGTTTGACAAATTAAAGCTAACTTTGAAGTCTGCTTTCAAAGTACAATGGCCGGTCAGTGGAGGCCAGACTAAAGGTTTGTTCAACAGTTAATTGATTGATTAATTTAAATACCTTGAAATAAGGTTTACTCTCCCATAGCGAACGCTAAATTTGATTCTACTGATAATTGTTTGACTTTACAAGCAAGGTTAATCGGCTATGCCCAACAAAGAATAACTTCTAAGATCCTCATTAACCTTTATTGGTGGAGAGTTTTGATTCCTTCGTATCACGTTGAGGATCGTATATTACCGTTAATAGTTGTATTAAAGGTAACGAAAATTCTACTATTTAAGGATAAGCACTAATAAATTTGTGAGCGTCGTAAAATTCAGTTTTAATTATAAAGTTTAAAATAAATATCCACTATTATTTGATTAAAAAAAAACAGTCGAATACATGTGATACATGAATGACCAATGGGAATTAAACAACATAAAATAGAAAATACCAAAATGTCTTTCTTCTTTTTCTTTATATTTTTCTCTGACGAAGCTTTAATAAAAGTGAAGCATGTTAGATTAATAAAACTTTCCTATTTGCTCTTTAGCTTATAGAGTTCTACAAAAAATATTTATTAGAGGTTTCTTGAAGTCCTGCATTGATAATATATTTATATTTATATTTCATTATAACATTTACGGATATAATGCATAAATGTGTTATTGCCCACTGTTCTATTTTTAGGGCGGTGGATATTAATCCCTATAAGGAAACATTCGGTATTTATTGATTGAGCAGTCAGTGCTGTTATCCGTTGGAATTTATAAATAGTTTCTCCTAAAATCATTTTTCAGAAAAATAAGTTTCTCAAGTCCAGTAGCTGTTATCGCTCTTTCCAGTACTGATTGGAGTTTCCTTCCTTACTTTTTGTTTGAGGTTGTAAGAAAAGTCAACATTTTGATTGTTATTATTCTTCCTTTGAGTTACATAGGCTAACCATGTTGTTGAAAGTCCGCGAGTGATCTTGTTTCTGTGATCTGATACAATTTGTTATGATTCCGAAATGCCAGTGCGTTTCAGAATCAAAACATGGAATTCGAGAAAAAATAATTCTCACTAAGCCCTATACGCTTCACTCATTTGAAGCCGTTTCTATTGCTACGTGCATTTTGATTGTGGACCAAATGACAAGTTAGATGCACCCAAACCCATGTATTTTGTTTAAACCTTCATTTGCCCAAGGAAAATTCAGCCTCATTGCGTCTCCTTTATAGTCTATTTGAATTATTAAGTATTGGATATAGATTTTAAGTTTAAAATCATCAGTCAAGGAAAAGATTTAAATGCCTACACAAGCTAAAAGAAAGAAAAATACGCCTTCTAATAATATAACGTAATATAAAACTATGTTTTAATCAAAGCTAAATATACGTTTCAAGTGATTTCATGACGATTGAAGATGTAAAACTTCCAACGACTGAAGATATAAAACTTCCATAGTTCAATTTTGTTTAAAACTCGATAAGTTCCAGTTATGTTTTCAGAAACTCTAAAAGTGTAATGAAATTTGAATGATTCAGTAACTGATCGTTTTATCGAATAAGTCAATGTAAAAAAAATCTGCGAGTAGAGCGTTTTATAGAAGACGCTAAATAATAATTAAAATGACTGATTTATATTTTCTGATAAATATTCCTTACAAAAATGGCTTTTAAAAATCATTTCCCCTCAAGCAATGCAATACAAACGACTAGGATGCAAGCATTTAGTGAGAAAAAACAGAATTCAAGGAGACAAATGATGACGAATGACATGGCGTTTAAAATTTTGGGGGTCGTAGATGACAGGAAAGGAGGAATCCGGAAGAGAGTTCCACAATCGAAAAGGTTTTGAAACATTATTTGACTGGAGGTCCAATGAGTAGTCTTAAATTTGAAGGAGGTCGTAACGGCTAGCGGTGCGGTACGTAAAATCGGCGTGCTAAATTCAATAACCGGTCGATTCTGTTTCGCTCACTTTGCGCTAATGCCCCCAGAAAAGGCACTATTCATCTCCCTACAGCTAAATGACAGGGTAGATTAAGTATTTTTGCCTTGAGATGTCAAGCAATTTAGAAAAAAACTCTGAATTCAAACCAGCTTGAAGAGTTACGGAAATCGTGACGAAGTATTCACTGGGGCCAGTAAAACCTTGGCAGAAGAAAAATAAGACTAAACGAAATTTATACATTATTTTCACTGTGACTTCGAAAAAAATTGTGAATCTCTTACTTTGAATGGGAATGCATAATTGGATTTGCAAATTTTTTCAACCGGAGTGAATTATTTATTCCTATATATTCAAAGCGGATATATGAGGAACATGAAATGGAATAATCGCCTTCTTCTATGTGCCGCCTCACTTCAGGACATAAGCGATCATGGCTCTCCACAACTTCCTAATGGATCTTAGCAGTTTTTCTACTTTTGGTAAGACTGATTGAAAGTAGTTGGGAAAATGAAAATAAAATTAAAAAAAAATACGGCGCCTTCCTTAATTAATTTAACATGAAAATTAAGAAATCTATCAGAGAATTAGAGAGGACTACAATAAAATAAACACACACACACATACACACACACACATATATATATATATATGCGCGCGTGTGTGTGTGTATGTATGTGTGTGTGTGATAAAAACTATGGAAGTTCTGTACTGTATATTTTTTATTTACTTTTTCAAATACAATAATATTATTTTATTTCCGGTTCGTACTAGTAAATTAAAATTTTCCGTGTTTTATTGCTTTCTAAGTATTTACCAATACCAACAGGAATACAAAAAATATTAGTAATATTGAAAAAGAAATAAAATAAAAATCAACAAAGAACTTTCATCGGTTTTTAATCAAACGTTCATTAATGTAAAATTTCTTCCCAATATGCAAAAAAACAAAAAACAACAAAAAAAAAAAACAAAAAAAAAACCGCCATATTACAATATATTAGATTCTATCCTAAAGATACTGACCACTATATCTAACAAAATCAATGATAATGTGAATTTAATTAGAAATTAGAATTACATTTCAATTAAAGAAATTAAAAGGGGGATCAATAATTGCGTAGGCAGACAGTTATGTTGTTAGCAGCATTTTTATCTGAACCTTTGGCTGTATAATGTTTAATCTATACATGCATTGAGTAAAGTGCATAGGTAAGGAAGATGTAAAAATATTTTTTTCATCTTTATTCTCTTGAACTATGAAGTTATCGTTTGTAATATATCGCTATATGCATAAGATTGGATCTCACTCTCTCTCTCTCTCTCTCTCTCTCGCATTATATATATATATATATATATATATATATATATATATATATATATATATATATGGAGAGAGAGAGGAGAAAGACGCCCTTAGAAAAAACATTATTCATCTCCTTACAGCTTCAGGGGTGAATTGCTATTTTTTATCTTAGCAATTTGCCCTTGAAGATGATCTTGGATAAGACTGAAAGTACTTGGAAAAATAAAAGAAATGAGCAAATGACCAAAACTACGGCGTCTTTCTTAATCAGTTTTGTAATAACATTTAGAAATTCATCTGTGAATTTGAGAGGATTAAAATGAAATAAATAGACATAATATGTCTAGATTATTCAAATATGCTTGAATTAAGATATGCTGCATATATATATATATATATATATATATATATATATATATATATATATAGTGCGTATATTTGTAAGCATGTCTTCATTAAGACATTTCTCATTGAATTATTTAGACAAGTTCTCTCTGTTTATTTTCAATATGATCCGCTGATATTCACGGATAAGCTTTTTAGTATCCTTATTAAAGGAAGAGAGAAAAAAATGCCATATTGATACATATTCCAAGTACTTAGTATTTAGTATTTATCAATCCACCCACGAGGATAGAATGTGGCACAAGGCCGGTTTAATGTGGGTATCCCCGAGCCCGTAGGCTCGGCCAAAAATATATACCAAGTACTTTCGACATTAGCACAATGCCATCATCAGGTTATTGTTTCTTTTTCTAAGACAAAATTATTTTGTTCATCTGAAAGTTTAAAATATTTTCAACTGTGAAGTGAAAAGCGCTATGTTTGGAACCTCATGAGTTATATATATATATATATATATATATATATATATATATATATATATATATATGTAACCAAATGGATAAATTTAGGTAAATGTACGAGCGAGCGTCCATATACATACATACATACATATATATATATATATATATATATATATATATATATATATATATATATATATATATATCTTGGTTGGTCGATCAGTAATATATATAGATTTGGTGGGGAAAACTATTATGCTTATTTTTCAAAATTTTATCAATAATTCTATAATTGAAAATAAATATATGTTTTGAATGGCACATACATCATTTGTCAAAATATATGATCTGTTGTCAAAATAAATGGTTTGATATTAAATTTTCAGACATGGTTTTAATATTAAAGTATCAACTAAATGATTTTTACGCAATCCCTTGATGCAGAGCTTTTCATTTATGGATTTAGGGAAAATCAAAACCATTTTTACCTTCTTTACCGTACAAGAACGACATGAATGTTTTATCCTTCACGTATTTTCATCGACCGACATCAGAATAAAAGAGTTGCACTTACCTGAAATAGAAACAAAGACAGTTTGTCATTAGAAAGAAACGAATATCATGAATGTCATTAATTACAGTAATAGGCATGCATTGACACGCAATGTTTAGCCCTTCACTTGTGCGAGAACGTGGAACGTGCATGCGCAGTCAGATGCCTTCACGAGTAAAAAAGAAAGAATACAGACAATATTTAATGGAACTTTTCAAGTAGAGACAGATAAAGTAACATTTTTCACCGTTTACAAAAAACATTACATTTTTCATTACTCTTAAATCCAAATTTCAAAATAGAATTTATGGAAACGGGAGAAAATAAAAAATTATATTTTCAGTACATTATTTACATTATTCGAGCTATATTCGGATATAAACAGATATATTTTCAGTGTTTATATGATATATTTTCATTACAAATTAGTTTCAAAATTTACGATAAAATTGTGGCGAAGACAAATCATAATTTTGCTTTATTCAGTCCTCAAAATATTTCATTGATATTTCAACAAATCGTGGGTGTATACGTAATTTAACTCGCCAGAAAATTTAATTCAGTAAAAGATGGGAAGTACTTTAAAAAGAAAAATGGTTGTAACTGTTACAATGTGTTTTTTGTCTCATTGGAAAAATATCCGTGAATTATGCTAAAAATAATATGTTTGTAATTTATTTAATTAAACATGCCTAAAAGAGAATTTGCTGCCTAAATACACAATATATATATATATATATATATATATATATATATATATATATATATATATATATATATATATAGTTTATGCAAAACTAGGTAATCCGTATGGGTAAACCCAAGGAGGATGATATCCAGAGAACTCAATGTAAATTCAGAGCAAATATGTTTGAATGAAAACAGATCACTTTAAGGTTCCATGCAATAAATTATTTCACCACAACCCTTTTAAAGGGCTCTGGATCATCAGACTTTACTTCCAAAGGTTGAAATGAAAAATGAAAAGTGAAAAGAAATATATATATATATATATATATATATATATATATATATATATATATATATATAGAGAGAGAGAGAGAGAGAGATACTAATTTGTTGTCAGTAAAAGATTTACAACAATGACGGTTAAAAAAAAAAACCTACATACCTAAAACAGAGGGAAACATATTTGTGTTATAGCTACATTGATGGAACTAGGAGTTTTAATACTTCTCGTCTGAGAGATGACTTTTGACAGCTGTTACTTTGGAGGATGCGACTAATGTCTCTTTATTATTCTTCCAGGTTTATTGGATCGCTGCTTCCCAGGGCTGAACACAAATACTTCATAGATTTTAAGATACAAGCAAAGTTTGAATTCAACGTTTCAGATATAAACGCTTATGCGCTGTGTTTCTGAAGATACTCATGCTATATATATATTATCTATGTACAAATAACTCGGACGTTTAAAAAAAGACATTTCTGGATTATATTATTTCCGGCGTAGAAATAGTTTTTTTTTTACAGGTCAATCAGTCGGACATTAACAAATGTAATGGCAAAAAAACGTAGATATTATATACACTCACTCGACTATTGAGAGTTACTCTAGCTGGATACAGTATTCCTATGAAGCCATAGAAATATTTCTTTGGAAAAAAAGAAAACGGTACTTAACTGCTATGTCGTGCATATCCTTCTGTGTATCAGTGAATACCGAATAATTTCCTTAAAGATAAAGAAGACACTCGAAGTTGTTCTACAAACGGATTCTGAGAATGTCATGGACAGAAAATGTGAACAACGTGGAAGTTTCAAAGCAAAGAGGAACTAGGTCGGCCATATTTAAAATCAGAAAAAGACAGTTGAAATTTTCGGCATATATTATGAGGAAGGACGGCTTGGAAAACTTAATGCTTACAAGGCGTATTAGAACAAAGAAAGGATAGAGAGAAACAGCGAACAAATCACCTAAAGAGTCTACGTGAACGGATAATAAAGCGGTAGTGATGGTAAAACGCCAAATTTTGCTTAGAGCAACAAGTGACAGGAAGTTGTGGAGAGTCATGATCGTCCACATGTTGTAGCTGTTATCATATTAAAAGGTTAATTATAAATTATGAAGAGATGGATATTTTTCCAGTAAAATCCACAACTAATTTCATCACATGGGATTTTGTCATATCAGACATTGGCTTTCTAATGTCAACCAAAACTGAGAGAAACATGAAAACCGACTATGTTTCCTAAAGTCACGTCCTTATTGGGTACTTTCAGGACAGAAATTCTTTTTTTTTATTTGGGGAAAGATATTAGGCGGTTTCCCGTTGCATTTCCCACAATTTATAATTCAGATTTTTCTTTCTACGGTAGTGAACACGACGCGAAAACGAAACTCAACGCTTGTATTGATAAAATTCAAGGAAAAAAGAGCTCATGTTTACTCAACTTACTCGACGGATTGCTTCCGGCTAAAGATAAGTAATAGTTAAGGAAGGTCTTCAACCAATGAAAAACTTTCCCACGCCTAAAAGCCTAAAGCATTTTTTTGAATTCTATGATGGTCAGAAAATTTCGTTTTGTCTAGAGATTATTTCCAACTGCCTCACTGATGGCAGCGGTTTTCTATCCAAATTTCCACACCTGTTCTGTCATCAAGCAAACATTACTCTACGTTAGCCAGTATTGTTTAAATTTGCAATTATTAACATTTATCATTGCTTTCTTTTTAGGGGATTCTTTTAAAAAATGATCTAGAATTTGTGTTACAATCTATGACATGAATGCTACGGACATCCATAAATTTACAGGCAAATCCTAGAAATGAATGCTGTGATGTCTTAATAAATAAAAACGGGGGTAATTATATTTTTATCCCCCACACTTTTGTTCTTTCTTGTCCTGAAGTCAGAACACTATAATCACTTGACTGTATCCCTTTTGCATGATAACACTATTCCTACTTTGCCCTATTACTGTCTTATAGTTGATTTTGCCTTGCATTATATGCAAGTATTATCTCGTATTGTTTTGCCCTGTTTCTTTCCTTCCATTTCTTATTGTGTTTTGGTAATTTTGTCAATTGTCTATACACTTAACTATGGGAAATTTTGCTTGCCACTTTCTTGCATTTCAGAATATTTTAACCACTGTACTGTATCCCTTTTGCGTGTAAGCACTATTCCTACTTCGTGAACTTTTGCTTTCTTATTGCTTTTTTAACGTGTATTATTCATATGCACACACACAAACATATATATATACATATACACACATATATATATTTATTAAAGACATTTTTATGTTTAACGTTCTTTTTTTATAGATACAAGTATTTAAGTAAATGCTCTGTTTACAATAAACAGTATTAAATAACATTTACCGGCCTGAATGTCCGAGAAACTTCTCATAGAAAATATACGTCCTTTGACAGGATTCGAACCTGCATCCTATACGGAACCGTCATTTATGCTGACGTGCCTAACCTCTCGGCCACAAACTCCGACAATTTATTTATTAAAGACATTTTTATGTTTAAATAAATTGTCGGACTTTGTCCATTTCTTAATATATGACGTCATTTGTTTACATCTGATACGCCATGAGCAGTTATGAATGTACGAGATTCATGGAAGATTGAAGTTTATAAGCAGTAAATTCGACCTTGCCAACCGAACGATCCTTTATTTATTATAAACAGAGCATTAAATACTTGTATCTATAAAAAAAGAACGTTAAACATAAAAATGTCTATAATAAATAAATTGTCGGACTTTGTCCATTTCTTAATATATTTATATATAAATATATATATATATATATATATATATATATATATATATATATATATATATATATATATATATATATATATATAGTTGGTCCTGATGTGGGATCTCGTCTTCAGTCGCTCGCTCACAGACGTTTTGCCGTCACCTCCCTCTGTCTTTTCTACAAATACTTTCATGGTAACTGCTCCGACTAACTGCTTAATATATATATATATATATATATATATATATATATATATATATATATATATATATATATATATATATATATATAATATCACACATTAAGTGCTGTTGCGAATAAAATAGTCCTCGATGTATAATAAAAGAGCTATAATTTATATTAATAATAAATATTCATCTAATTAATATATAAGATTTAATATATCACATTTAATCCATATCCTTATATATATATATATATATATATATATATATATATAGATATAGATATAGATATAGATATATATAGATAGATACTTATATACATATAGATATGTGTGTTTGTGTGTATGCATATGTATTATGCATCGATATATATATATATATATATATATATATATATATATATATATATATATATATATATATATTAAATAATGCAATGGATTAAATTATTTTTTTAATTTATTTGTTTAAACGTTATTTTAAATGGATACTCACATTTGAGAAGATGCTCTGTCTTTATTTGTTCATTAAACAGTTCACTTATTTTTTACCATCTACCAGCCTGAATATTCGAGAAATCTTGCTTGAAAAAATGTGCACCTTCCGGCAGGATTCGAACCTGCTTCCCCCTGGAGGAAACCACTATTAGATCTGACGTGCCTTAGGCTAATCGAAGATATGTGTTCAAAACCACTATTTTGGCTTTGTGTCATCAGGAGCTACTCCGCTGAACTAATGACTGTTTCCCCTAGGGGACGCAAGTTCGAATCCTTCCAGAGGGCGCAATTCTTTCTAAAAAGATTTCTTAAATATTGAAGCCGTCCAATATAAATAAATAATAATGTTTAATAAATAAATTAAAACAGAGCATTTACTCAAATATGAGTATCCATTTAAAATAAGGTTTAAACGAATAAATTAAATGTGTGTGTGTGTGTTAATATGTATATATTGTTTGCTTAGTGTTATTTTTCCCTGTTCTTTTTCTTCTTATTATTGTCTAGTGATAATTGTACCAGTTACTCATAACCATAGCCAATAATTTTTACAATTTGAATTTTAAACAGTTTCACGAATGTTTTATGCTTTTGTTTAAATATGAACAAATATTGATTGTTATAAATGCTTAATGCAGTATATTTTCTAGACAAGAATAAATCTTGTACCTTTATTCGAATGTACGTCGCTTTATCTTACACACACTGTCATCAGTTTATAAAAAGTCTGATGGTCTGACGCAAGAATATATTCCTTCCACTCCTTACAGTGAGAACGTCTACTTTCCTGCTAAGTTTCACTTTTACCCAGAATAGGCCTAAAATGACGCAAACCAGCTAACTATACCCCTATACTAGTTGCCACCTAAGTCTAGTTTACCATGTTATATAACTAGGGAGAAAAAAGATCGATTCATGCCTTTCATTTTAGTGTAAAATTGAATGCAATGTTTTTACTTTCCACATCGATAACTGTTACACATCTAGTTGGCTATAAACAGACTTACCTTGGGATGGCTATAGATTAATGGAAGTTTGCTATGATGTAGTAACTTTCTACACGATTTTAGACGTAAGATGGTCCTTATCCTTCCTTAATATATAAAATGAATTCCTATCCATAAACAAGGTAGGATCTCTTTGGATCTTATTGTAAATCAAAGAATTATGAATATTCGGCTCAAGAAGGTTTTCTTCATACATCATTTTGTCCATTAGCACAGACACGTTTTCCATTATCTGTTGGAACTATTACTATATCTTCGTCTCTTGTACAGATCTAAGTGCCATGCTCTCTTCATTATTGATATATGGCTTAGGTCGTGCTAAATTCAGCCCTAGGTATAACGATAAACTACATCCGGCAGCAAGCCCTCTGATTGGGACATTGGAGTATTTGGGGAGCGTGGAATCACCTCTTTATTGCTGTTGTTCCAAGGTCCAACCTCATCCAGGGTGGTAGCAACTTTTATGGTCCCAGCAATGGGCAAATAGTGAACCTCCAAGCAAAAAGAATAACACTATGAAAATTTAAAAATTTGTATAGTAAAAATTACTAACAATGCATATTTGTAGCAAAATGACTAGTAATACTTTTTATAGTAGATTACCAACAATATATTTTATCTGTAGTTGAAGGCATGTTCAAAAAATATATATAGCTGAAACCATAAAATTGTGTTCAAAATAATTAGATTTCGGCATTAAATAACCCATAGAAGTTGATATGCCGTTAAACAAAATCAACCAAATTAAATTCGCCATATTCCGTCTCACGCAGCATTTTATTTCATTTACTTGATGTTTTGGAAGGCATAAGACCATTTCATGCAGTGAAGTTATTAAATCTGAATAAGGTGTTGTCGATGGTTTTTAATTGCTATCCCTGGATATTTATTAAGCAACGCTTCGCCAAATTTATTAAGCTCTTGACCGGGAAAATTGACAACCACTTTTACAGCTTCATGCATATCTGCGGTCTGTGTTATTCAGGTTCTGTATCAGGAGACAGCTGAATTTTCTGGGATAAATAATAAAGAAAGAGGACCTAGAGAGTTTAACGCTTGCCGAAGATACTGAAAGAGGGCTAGAGAAAGACAGCGAGTTACCTACCTAATGAGGTTGTGTGAATGGGCGGCAGAGGAATTGTAATAAGAGTCTGCTTACAGATACAAGGGGAATGAAGTTGTGGAGAGCCGTGATTAACCACGGCCTGAAGTATACACCACATAAAAATGAGGAAAAGCTTGAGAAAATATGTTTTCGTGTTTTTTCACGAGAGAAACGCCTGGGAAAATCGAAAGTATCGATCAGTCGAAATGTTGTGGCAATAATATCAAGTTTAAGAATATGAGATTCAATTGTCCAATCAAAGAGATATAAAGAAATTTATGTATTTGTGCCAAACCTGACATTGCATCTTCAGCTTGCTACTTATTTCGTTCCATACAAAATTATCTTAATGGGAAGAAATTTCTCTGGAAGCCAGTAAAAACCACTTAGACCAGTTTCCTTAGACCACTGCCAAGATCTGAGAGGATGGAATCATGAAGCTGACATAGAGATAACAACATTCGCTGTTAACGAAAAGTACTTAAAATGGTTGAATAAATCTATGTACAAATATCGAAATATCGTCTTTGATATTGACTTCAAAATGACAAAAGATTTTGATTGTTCCTTAAGCAACATATTTTATCGATAAGCGTTTTTGCTCAAAATTATTCCATAGTTAAAGATTAGGATCTTAGGTGTGGTTTTCTTTTAGTTTTTCCTTTAACACACACTCATAAACACACACACACATATATATTTATATATACATATATGATAGGATAAAGAACAAGGAAGCTGATGTTATGATAAAAAATGATAAAAAGAAAAGAGACGCTGATTAATATATATATATATATATATAGATCATTTACTCCGTTGTCTGACACCTAGTTATAAGCTTAATTTTTACGTCAAAGATTAACTCTATAATATTCGATTTGTGATTAATATTAATCTCTGAAATAATTGGTTTAATGATAAATATTTGTGGTGTAAAATAAATTTCTTTTTCAGTATTAGGCTAAAATCTTTATGTGACAACGAAATCCATATATATATATATATATATATATATATATATATATATATATATATATATATATATATATATATTCTACGAGCTATTTCTGCAGGGGATCTAATGCATCTTCATTATATACCTGTCATATAGAGTATGATCAGAGCTAATGACTTTACTGGTTAATATAGAAATCTAATTAATTACTGAGTAACTCATCAATTAATTTACTCATTAACTGCCAGGATAATCGATCAAATCGGATCTATAAATAACGTTTCAATTTACTTGAAATCAGCTTCGTCTATTAATTGAAATTTCCGTGTTTTCTCAGCATTTTTGTATCAGATTTAAATGCATGGACCAGAAAATACGTGGCCACAGTTCTTTGTTATTTGCAGCCACGAAGTTTTGAAATAATTTTTTCCTGAAGATCAATAGGCAAAAATTCGCTTCAATACACTGGCGCTTGCCCTCAGATTATGTGGATGCTAGAGTGGTATTATTCAGTAGTGGTTCGGAATGAGAATTCGAAGAGCCGTGTTCGAATTCCACTCAATTTCGCTACATATGCGCAAGTATGTATTCATTATTTTCTCTTGAAAATTGTTAAACTCTAAAGCAACAAAAAAAAAAAAAAATTATTCTTAGAATCAATAAAATATATTTCAGCTTTAAATAAGCCGTAAAAATAAACCAATCTTTCGTATTCTAGCTGATTTTGGTAATTCTATCGTTTCGATTCAGACTCATGCATTCTCAAGTTCCAAGACTTCTAATGATCATGCAGAGAATCGCCCTATTCATGGTCGATATGTTTTTTTCAAAATGTACATATTTATACAGTTTACTGGACTGTTGCCCTTATCTTTATTTTCATATTCACAACGTTTCGGTCGTTGTACCTTCTTCAGTTGATATACGTTGGAATTTCGAACCGAAATTCTTGTTCCACGTGCCATGCCTTTTCTAGATATCTCAGTTTCGGTTATTTCCATATAGTAACTGAACACTCCAAGTTTTATGTTCACCTCTGCTGTGGCCATTTACTGAACCCATGGATCAAGTCACTGGGTTATTTCGACCAACGCTTTTATCCACTGGACCAACAGTCCAAACAGTGTAAAGAGTGTAAATAGTTACAATAAATCATCTCAGAAATATAGACGGATGCAATGTACATCTTTTACTTTTCTTTTAGTTTTTAATGTGGACGATTACAGCAGGAAGAATCGATCTTTGACACGTTTTCTTCTGATTTCTGATTATTATTATTATTATTGTTATTATTATTATTATTAAGGGGAGATTTTTTAAAACATTTCACTCCAAGCAAGGTGGGATTGCCATTAGTACGCAAGGGGTTACAGAGAAGGAGAGCAAGAGTAAAGAGGAGTATTTGAGGAAAGGATATACAGAAAGACGGGGATCAGGATCAAGGTATCAGAAGATGTCGATTGACACTATATTTGAATAATTGAAGATTATAGCTATCAGGGAAGCAAGTAAGAGGAAGGGAGTTCAACTGTCGTGAAGTGCGGGAGAAGAAGCTGTTGGAATAGAAGAGGCGGTTACACTTAACTGGTTCGGCAGTGAAAGTGTGTGACCGAGATGCCAACCTACTAGCAGGCTTAAATTCAGCATTAGTTCGTCTGGTGGAGTAATGGATAGCGGCTCCGATTGAGGAATCGGAGAGCCGAGTTCAAATTTCAGTCGAATCCATTACATTCACTTACCTTGGGAAAGGTATAAATCCTCTTCTTCTCCCCACCCAGCTATGGGTAAATAGCAGGAAAGGCCAGGTTCTATAGCCTTGGATGGCAACTGGTCTACTGCAGAAAGAAATGGCAACCTACTGCGGGAAAAATCTGCCTTGTCAGTCATGTATAAAAAGATACATGATCGCCTAAGCGTGTATCACGCATAACTGCCAGAGCAGTTGCCATGAAAATATTTGTAAAAAAGACAGAAGGAAGCCACATCATGTCTTTGAGAAAGTGACTGCAGACGAGATGCCAGATCAGGACCTATCACAGTGCATATCCGTCTCTGGATTTTGTCAAGGACCTCGAGATGAACAGCTGGATTAATCTCGGATTTTACTTGTTACAATAATCACAATTACTAATTTGATCTTCACACGAATGGATGTTTGTGGTAATCACCGAGAAACAAGTCCAACAATTATTCAACTTGTTCAGCATTATTCATGCCAAACTTCAATTGTTTTATAATGAATATCACTTCGTTTATTCCATTAACCTTTGCCTTATTTAATTAATTTCGCGGGACATTTGAGTCCCGTTCTTATTACTTAATTAATTGCGAACTGGATCGAAGCATATCAAACAGAATTCATGGAGCTCGAAGACAAGCACCGAAATATGTTTTTCAACGTCAACATGTTCCAGTTAGATATTTGGTAGTTATCAGTAGATTAAATGTCAAGTCGACAATACCTTCCTTTTTATCTTCACAGCCACTGATACCACTCTGACCTGGACAGTCTAAATGTTTCCGCCAATTTTGAAAATCCTCTGGTTCTAACAGTTTGAATGTGGTCGAAAGTGCGTCAACATTTGTAGGGATGACTAGCCGTTAATAATATTGTTGTTCTTAATATTTCTTCTATGAATCGCGTTCCTTCAGAACATTAGAGGTCGTGGCTCTCTACAACTTCCCATTTTTGGAAGCTCTAAGCAATCATTCCTCTTCCGTTTTCTGACATCCATTTTTATATCGCGGGTGATGGAGGACATCCAATGAGAACATCAGTTCACACCATATATCTATTATGGTCTTGGGCATGTCAAGGCGGTGTAATGCTTAGTAAGATTGTCTCGCTAGGACAATTACGATTGAGTAGTGAGTTCGATTCTCAATAGGTGCTCCATACTTTCGGCCTTCTGCCACATCTAAAGTGTGCTTGGAAAATCACTATATTATGGGTTTTGGTATAGATTAAAGAAAATGCACAGTGTTAATATATACATTTTTTAGAATGGATTTTTCTTCATCTGACAGGTTTTTATTTATTACTTTAAACGTTATTTTTAGTGGATACTCGTATCTGAGTAGACGATCCGTTTATTTACGTATTCTCTTTTTGAAAACTTATTTCGAGAACAATTCTTTTAACGACCAAATTAATATTAGAGTCTTTTAGCAAGTTATACATTTTACACTATATATATATATATATATTCATTCTCTTTCCTTTGGTTAATCTCCTTCGGTTTCCTTCCTCATCTACAGCCGGTGGTCTTTCTATTTTAGTAATTTTCCCACAGTCTGATGTATGTTCATATTGATCGGATTGTTTTTAATTATCATTATTTTATTGATTACCTCTTATTTCCATTACAATTATCAGAATTCTTCTTTTTTAGTTACTAGCCGGGTACCCACTGTACGGACAGAAGAAATGATAAGATATAGTAGAACCTAGAATATAAAAAAAGCATTTGAATAATTTTCTAAGGCTGTTATTAATAGCGACAACAACAATAATTATTATCATTAATTCAGAAAAGTTGCTATTTTTTATTTTCTTAAATAATTCAGTATGGTATCTGTGTATATTTCTGAGATGAGGTATTATGTACACTATTTACATTATTCGGACTATTGTTCTCATCCCCTCTCCAAGTTCTCCACTGCCTTAACCGGATATTGAACTTACACTCTTTGGGTCCTGTCACTGGATCTTTGGTTAGATTAAATTAAAAGGAAATAACTGATAACTGACATCCATTAAACATGGCACGTGGAACTAGAACAGTCTACCTCAGTGAGCGAAATAAAGGGTTCAGTTCGACATTCCAACCACCTGAAGACGGCTGGAGCGTACAACGGCCAAAACGTTGTAATAAATATGGCGACAAAGATGAGGACAATAGTCCGAATAATGTTAATAGAATTTAGTACGGGTTTTTAGAAAATCAAATAGATTATTTTAATTTGTTTAGACAATTCCGTATTTTTTACTGGCTTCGTGCAACAGATTTGTAATGCGAAATGTCAGACGACGTCAATGGTGACCACTAACGCTGTATATGAAATCGTTGCTAGATCTAAAATGATATAGTTTCATGAAATGTTTAACATTTTTAATATTGTGTACTTTATTCCTGCTTCTTTAAAAAGAAGTTATTTTTAAAGGCCAATATTTCATTTATTTCACGCTTTCTATAAATAAAAGCACTATTATTATTTTGCTAACGTATCACTGAATTTTGATAAACCAGATACAAATTAATTCCATAAAACAAGATAAATTTTAAAGAATTATAAGCAAAAACATTGCTTAATAAAAATTAAATAGCACAAATGAAATAATTATTAAAATATACTTTTAAAAATTGTTATGCAAATCATGTTACTACTTATTTCGCAATTTGTTGCTAATCAAATCATATAATAATTATCAATGTGTATTTATTTATATATTTCCTGTCCCATCTATAGTGAGATGGGAGGTAAGTCAACATAAGTTAGTAAATGTATACTTCCTTTAGTTATTTTAATAATCTATACAAATAAAATATATAATCTCAATTTAGACAAAAGGATTTCCCGAGAAAAATGAAACGTTTAATTAAATAGTTCCTTTACACCTTTGCAACTACGTTTTTTAGATTGCAGTTTAATTTTTTCAAGCCTTTCATGTGAGGTGCTCAGATACCTTTGCCTATTAAGTGACCATCTTACTTCAACTCGGTCTTGAAATAGGCTTTGTCGTCGCCGTTTTTTGTCATCATCGTTTTTGTTCTTCTGTTGTTTCCGAAAGATTTTTTCCATTTCACTCTTATATTAAACATAAAGTATTGATAAAATATTGATCAAAAAGCGATGTTTATAATTACCAAGAGTAATCGATGAATCATAGACACTACTGAGCGTCTAAAAAAATATAAAAGGAGCGGATTAATTAAACGGTTTATTAGCTTCTGTTTTGGCTGTGAATTATTTATCTCCGTTTTATTGAATCACAGTACATTGTTTCAAATCTTTTGTTTTCTTGCATCTCATTGTTAAAACTTCCTGACAATTGACGTCATTTTTGGCGGCCCTAGTACACTAGTACATATAAAAGACTAATAACATAATGATTGCGCATGCGTTAACTATGTGGACTGTTTTTTCGACTGATGTGGCGGACACAGATAAAATTTCTCACAAGAGCACCCGCTCTATCTCATTTTTATTCCTATACATATCAGGCCTTACGGCCACATCCCGTTAAAAATACCGGTCCCCATACGATCACCTCAGCAACGTCGAGCTTGGTCAATACGTTGATGGGTGACTGCTTGGGAATACCTGGTCCTGTAGCGTGCGAGTGGTGTAATGGAAAATGGCTCGGAATTGTTAATCGAAGAGCCGAGTTCTAATTTCCGTTGTGTTAGTTATATTCGCTTAAGCGCAAATACCCTTGGGAAAGATATGTATCCAGTTCTTCTCTCTCCAGCTATGGGTTAATTAGTAAGACTTCTATCACTAATCCATTATTATCTGAAAAAAAAATTCATACAATCTTAAAATATTTTCTGGCTCTGCAAAGTATTGATAAGCCGCAGAAAACGAATCAAAAACCAATCTTATACATATCATATTTATTAATGTGGTTATTATTGGAAAATATTATTTTCATCACACAAAATTAGAAAGTTACACTGTTAAAAAATTAACGATAAACAGTTATTTTCTATTAACATATCTAATAATGTTATTACAAAGAGACGAGGAAATTTGAAAAGAATATTTGTTTGGTTCTATAAAAGCTTTTAGAGATGACAGATTGTTCCATTATCTAGTGAAAAACAAACATGAAATTGATTAACAAAAATATTTATTTTCAACAAATACTCATAAAAAACCTTTTATTGATGAAAATATAATATCTGTTATTAATAGATTTATATTAGCATGATCTGCTTGTTTAAACAATGGAATCGGGCGAATCATTAAAATTCAAAGAATTACTCACCGTAGAATATAATTTACGGTCATAAATTTCAGAATGAAGAAAAGTCACATTAGCCAGGAAAGACCAGACAGTAATTATTTAAAGTTTGTTTCAAGTCTATTAAAACTTAATATCAGAAAAAATCCTTATATAATAATTATTTTTTATATTCCGATACGATGTGTCGTTGTTTTAAGAGTCTGAAATCTAGAAGTAAATGTAAATACAGATTTGATTGTACATAAATAACTAATACCCCAACTGATGATTTTCCTGTGCCAAATTTTATAAATATATATATAAATGACGTATTATAAAAAGCACAGAATTTTTTAATAAAAAATATGAATATATATTAGTTACAAACAAATACTAATCTGAGAAAAACGTTTATTTCGTTCCATGTGCCAGTGTTTCATGAGTGTGATGCAGGGTCTTGGTATAACTGTCGATATTTCTTTCATGAGGATTACGCCAAAACAAGGTAGAAGGAACGCTTCTTTTTAATACAAATGGATCTAATTAAATAGTTCTCAACACAAACTCTGGTGTACCAAAAAAGGGATAAATAAAAAAAAAGGATAAATAAAACAAAAGGGATAAATAAATTGCTAAAATTTTTTATTGCTTTCTGTGAGTAAATCATTAACAAATTTATCTGAATAATATTTCCTGGATTTGATGAAAAGTGGAAAATCTAAAGACGACACGTTTCGGTGACGTCTGTTCGTTTTGGTTTCTTCAGGTCAGAATAAAAGACAAAACTGTGTGTAAGGAAAATGCGCTGCGATTTTTGAGGAAAAGAGGGGTCATAAATTAAATTACCTGTTCAGATACGAGGACAAGTAGCAAACAAACAAATACTTTTTGGATTCTGGTCGTCGGATTTGATAAGGTAGTTTAATTAATGGCCCCTCTTATCTGCAGCAAAAAACAAAAAAATCAAAAAAAAAACTTTAAAATTTTCCTATTTATCTCGCTCATTGTCCACGGCATTTGCCGCCAGTTCAACACAGAAGTTAACCGTCTTTCTACCTGTCGCCTCGTTCTTCCCGTTTTCATGTATCATTGACAGCCAAAATTTGCAATTTTTAGGCAAAGGTAATCTCGCGAAAGTGTATCTTACTCCGGAATTTAGGTTAGGTCTTTTAAATATGTAACCCGTGAAGTTTCCATTTCTTTCGAGAGTTTTTTTATTAGATCCTTCCGAATCTTTGTTCACGCTAGAGGTAAGATATTTTATTCTTGATTTTATTCTTGATCATATTCTAGCGTTGCAAAAAAAGAAAAAAATTACATACAACTCTGGACCTCTTTGTCTTCTGCGGTAGTTCACTACATTATCCCCAAATGTCCCAACGAAATTATTCAACAGACCTCGGTGAATCGCGTCGTTTATAGATTTTCCACTATGCCTCATCATCTCCATTTTTGTTTCGTATACTCTTATACATCGTACCAACACACATAATATTTTGTGTATACTATGCCGTAGCTACCATCAAAATATAATAAAATATAAAAGACGCTAGTACTAATTTTTAAATATCAAAAATCAGAAAATTTAAATAGAAATGTTCAATACTTATTTATGTTGAATGGTCATTTTTTAGAAAACAATTTCTTATATAGTTTATTTTCATTCTATAATTTTCAAACCAAACTCTACATTTAAAAAAAATAATTTTGAATGTAAATAGAACAGGTATTTTCGAAATAGTTCTTATTAAGTTACAGTTTTAGAATGTCGACATTTTAAAAAAATGTCACCATGCGGAAAAAAAATACTCTCTCCTCATTCTAAGGTATATATTATTTATTTCTAACGTATAATAAAAAAAAAACAGCCGCAAAAAAAAAAAAAAAAAAAAAAAATTACTCGAATGACTTTAAATAGAAATAATGTTTGTTATCAAAACTGCGCCAAATTGGGAAAAAATGTAAAAAGATGCAAAGAAGCGATCAGAACGGCCATGCTGGGAAAGCTCAAGGTCTATTGGCTATATCAGGAGACAAATGAATGAAAATGCAAGAAAATTAACTGCGGATAATAAAGTAAAAAAATGCGTCTGATTTGATGCTTCATACAGTAATCGTTCCATGAACAAGATAGGCTTTTATATGCCCGACGACTATATAAGAAACCGTTATTGAATTCAAGACAGAAAAAAAAGAGGCTTGTTTCAAGTTTGCTCACGAAAATAAATTTTGGCCTGATGACATCCAACGATTGTGGCTCGGTGTACAAGGTAAAGTATTGGTCTCAATTGTTAAAAAAAATGGTGATAACGTCACGATTGGCAGACGTGGAATCATAAATCCTGAAAATGTCGCCGAAATATTGAAAGGTAACATTAACCATCTGATGAACATCTGGGCGTATATGTCCGAAGACTGTGTAAGAAAACCGTTATTGAATTCAAGAACATAAAAGAAAAAGAAGAGACTTGTTTAAAGTTTGCTTACGAAAATAAATTTGAGCTTGATGACATCCGAAGATTTTGCCAAGGTTTACAATGTATTAGTCTCAATAGTTAAACAAAATGATGCTAACGTCATGACTGTCAGATGCGGACTCATAAATACTGAACCTGTCTAAATTCAAACGCTTGTTATATATTGTTGGTCATCTAATACTAATTTGTAGATCTCTTACGGTTTTCTGGAAGAGAACGCATAACCATTCGTGATAAACAGTTTGAACAAGGCCAGTACGTACCAATGATCAGTCACAATGTGTTGTGACTTTGTGGCGGAACAAACATCGACGGCCTACGAATATTTCTGTCTACCCATTTTCATTTATGATATAAATTTATATAAACACCTACATACACCTCTGAAATCAAGTCGGTTTCGTAATTGTCAGTTACCCGCAAATACCCTTGGGGAAGGCATAAATACACCTATTCTCCCTCCAGCTATGGATGAATTAATAGGATTTATATCAGTAATTCCTTAATATCTCCAAAATAATTTTAAAATCCCCAAATATTTTCTGCTTTTAAATAATCCGCATAAAGGTCGATAAGCCGTATAAAGTGCCCTACACACACACACACACACACACACACACAATTATATATATATATATATATATATATGTATTTGTATTGTGTGTGTGGGCTCAAAAAGAAATTCGGATTACCAACACACAAACAGAGAATGTCTCATATCGAGAATATTTAACATTGAACATAAAAGAAAAAATTAATTTTTTAATAATATGTGGAAATCTCCGCTTTTACCTGAAGACGGTCATCTTACCAGAAACACGTGTCGTAAAATTATAAAAACAAAGCATAATATTTTTTTTCTAAATAAATCCACATTAGAACCAAAAACGTTTGCTAACCTCTCTTCTCTTTTTTTAATATACATACTTTTCTCTCGTTGGAATCACTACAACATATTTCTTTTATATATATATATATATATATATATATATATATATATATATATATATAAAAGTGAACATAGAAGTCAACACTTAGAGGCGACAATCTGTTTCATGCTATATGCAATCGTCAGGCCACATATGCTGTTATTTTTCTCGGCTATTTATATATATACGGGTTAGTGGTGCATTGTGGGTATTCTATTATGGCGGTTATTTTTTTACGGAAGTCGTTTGTTTATTTATTTGGGTCAAATTATATTGCTTGTTTTTTTTTTTTTTTTTTCTTATTTCATTTTTATTTTATTTATTTATTTATTAACGTAGTAAAAATTTGTTTATATCACTTATTTAACAGTTTTGTTTTTTGGTTTGAGAATTTAATTAAAGCTATTTGTTCAATTTTGGGGTTGATTGTTGTAGTTCATTCTAACTATTATTTTTGGCGGGAACAGTTTTTAATTTTTAATTGGTTTGTTTATTTTATTTGGGATGAATTTTGTTTATTTTATTTACTTTTTTGAATTTAGGTCAATTTATTTTTTAAATTGTATATTTTCGGTTTTTAATTTTATTTTATTTTTTTTTTTTTTTTTTATTAGTATATTTATTTGTTTTATTTTTTTATTTTTTTTTTGTTTTTTCATTTTTTAGGTTACGTAGTAAAAATTTATTTTCATGCCTGCATTTTGAGATGAGCTCGGATCTTTTATTTAATAATTTATTTTGGTCTGGGAAAGTAATGATAGCTATTTTTTATTCCAAGCAAAGTTTGCAAGTTTTTGATTGGTTGTTGTAGGCTGATGATTTTTTCCTTATCTTCCAAGATATTTTTGGTGTGATGATGTATATTTTTTTTTTAATTTCCCAGATATATATAAAACATTGTACTGTTCTCATATTTACTATTTGTGAAAGATGTTTTTTGTGTATAATTTCTTTATTTATTTCCAGGGTCCTTCAGTTACTCCTATGTATACTTTTTTTCTTCATTATCTGGTGATTTTATCGTATATTGGTATATTACGTTATATTTTTATAAACAATTTCCGTTTAAGGGACATTCGTTCTTTATTCTGCAGTTGCACGTTAGTTTAATTTGTTCGTGTGGTTTGTTGATAATTTTCCTATTGTGCTTTTTTTTTATTTGTGCCATGCTCTCGGTGCAGCTGTAGCTGATTTTTACTGTGTTTTTTTTGTTGAATATCTTGTATAAGTACTTGATTCTGGGAAGTGTTTGTGTAAGAGTTTGAAGAATATTTTTCCTACGTTTGTTTTTACGTTCTTGCTGTACGGTGGATTGAACCATATGATATTTCTTCTCCTGTTGGCCTTTTTGTATTCTGTGGTGAGTATGTGAGTATTGCTGGGAATCCGCTATCTTTTAGGGCCGTTTCATAATCTTTTTTTTAGCTTGTTAAATATGGGATTCATTGGAGGAATTGTCGGAGAGCCTGCGGTTAATCGATTTTGGTATCTGTTTGATTATAGAAATCGGATGGTTGGAAGAAATGTATATAAACTTTTTTATCATTAGGTTTTTGTATATGGTTTATATGTTCAATGAGTCTTAGGTTGAAGGTATCTAGAAAAATCTACTTCGTTTAGGTTAGTTTTTATATCTATGTCGAATCCGTTTTTTTAAAAAATCTTTATTATTGAAAAACTAGTTTTGTCTGTGTTTTGTTTAAAACAGTTTCTTAAGATTATGAAAACCGTCGTAATCCCTGTAGAATCCTGTGTCATTTCTATCTATTATTTTTCTCAGTTCGTGTAAAAGTAAATGCCTATCTGATTTCGCATGCCTCTGCAAACCAAACCTTCCCTTTGTTTTCTTGTTTTGAAACATGGAATCAGATTCTTATGTAACAAAAGAAATATTTTTCATATTTTTAAATGAATAATTATACATAACACACAAACACATATATATATATATATATATATATATATATATATATATATATATATATATATATATTAAATATTTTTACATTTTATATATACATATATATTAAAGACATTTTATGTTTACCAATACACACACACACACATTTTTTATGGACATTCACACATTAGATATATATATATATATATATATATATATATATATATATATATATATATATATATTATTTTTTTATTTATTTTTTTATGGGTTTCAACTTGGATTTTTTTTTTCAATTTAAATGAAGATTTTTATTTTAAATAAAATCAACCTTGGATTTTTCTGGGGAAAAAACAAACTTTCAAACGTCAAATTTCATTATTTTCTGTTGTCAGGTTTCAGGTTTAAATTCTAATATTTTTTTACAAATTTTTAGCTCTTTTATTTTTACATTGAATTTTACATTGAACATATTTATTTATATAAATACATATTTACATATATTTACACACACAATACACAAAAAACACAAAACATATATATATATATATATATATATATATGTATGAACTTGCATTTATAATTATGTATATTCGATGTGTATATATGTCCTTCTAAAATATACCGAACGTATTAAACCAAAAATGACACTCATACAATACGACGTAAACAGCCCATAAAAATATGTTGTAAAAAATGTAGGATTTGTTTAACAAATTACTGCCGAACGCCATGATTGTTTCCCCAGTAATCATCGTCTGAACAACCAATATCCTTTTTCCATTTAACAAGAAAGCAAGAAAAAAAAATCTGAGTGAGAAACAATTATCGAGTAAGAATTAGGAAAAAATAAAATATGGAGCTTACAAAATAATCTCAGAAATGTCTTGCAAAATAGAATCTAAAGACAAGTGACGTGAATACCAAAATATATGGCTGTATTACAAATGACAGGCTAGAAAAAAGAATGCGTCGTAGCAATGCCTTCTTTGATGTATTTCTAGCGACAGGATCTTTTACAATGTATATCGGCTAAAATAGAGAACTGAATCATTGCAAAATATCGATGTGAATGTCCAAGCAGTGAAGAATTAGCAATACAATTTCAGGTAATTTTCCATTATTCTACGCTCGAATGAACTGTAAAATAATTGACACAATTTAACTAAGAGGAAGACATTTTTATGTGACTATTGTAAAAATTTATGGGAGTCGCATAACCAGACTTTTACAGATAAATGGTTCGCTTCGATATAAACATGCATATCGGACTTAATGATTCCTAAACCCACACATAGAGATATTATATATAATGATGTAACCATTTTAGAACCGTAAATGTTTTTAATGATGACCAGTAGGGATATTCATAATGGCTATTGATCGAATGTTTGCTACTGCGCAATGGGCGTTTCGAATTCTTTTTCTTACACTAACTTCTAATCAAGTCTAGAGAGCCCAGTCTTCTTTTCTATTTTAACACTTAGAAATGGTTTCAGGCATTTCCATTGTTTCAAACTGAATACACATGGTTTATATAAAATATAATAAAATTATTTAGGAGAGTGAGATGTATTAATCAAATGAGTGATTGTGTGCAGAGGCACAAAATTTCCGTTTTGGATTTAATTATAAATAAACCTTTATTCATTTGAATGACACAATCTTTGTCCTAAAAAAAAAATTATTAATGGACACATAAGAATGGATTGAAAATGTCCTAATAATTTATATATATATATATATATATATATATATATATATATATATATATATATATATATATATAAAATAGATAAATATATAATATATATATATATATGCATATAATAAGAATATTTAAGATATATATATATATATAAAAAAAATAGATATATAAGATATATATATATATATATGTTATAATGTAGATATTTAAGATATATATATATATATATATGTATAAAAAATAGATTTTAAGATATATATATATATATGTAAAATAGATATATATCTATTTAAGATATATATCTTAAATATTTATTATATATATATATAATAGATATCTTTTTATATATAGATAGATGTGTGTTGTGTATATATATATAATGAACAAAAATATGTATTTTTACACACACACACACACACACACACACACACATATATACATATATATATATATATATATATATATATATATATATATATATTATTAAAAAAATATAAAAAAAAGACATTTTTATGTTTATACATTCTTTTTTATAGATACAAATATTTAAGTAAATGCTCTGTTTTATAATAAACAGTATTAAAGTATTAACAACATTTTCCGGTCTGAATGTTCGAGAAATTGTCATATAAAATATACGTTCTCCGACAGGAATCGAACCTGTATCCTATACGGAACCAACATATCACCTGCCGTGCTTTTACCGATTTCGCCACAGAGGAGCGTTTCGGTTAGCAAGGTCGATTTTACTGTTTTTAAACTACAATTTTCTATGATTTTCATACATTCATATCTGCTCGATGCCTATCCAAATGTAAACAAATGACGTCACACATTATGAAATGGACAAATTCAGACAATTATTTTAAGACATTTTTATGTTTATACATTCTTTTTATAGATAAAAATATTTAAGTAAATGCTCTGTTTTATAATAAACAGTATTAACAAAATTTACTGGCCTGAATATCCGAGAAATTGTCATAGAAAAATATGCGTCCTCCGACAGGAATTGAACCTGTATTCTATACGGAATTTTCATATTGCTTCACGAACTTTTACCGAGTTTACTGTTTTTAAACTACAATTTTCACTGATTTTCTCACGTACATTCATATCTGCTCGACGCGTATCCAACAGAGCATTTACTTAGATATTTGTATGTATAAAAAAGAATTACTCCAGGACTGAAATTAAAGTCATCTTGAATATGTTGAAAATGGGCCGGGAATAAAATATATATTTGAACCTTATTTCAATCCTTCATGAGCTATCGATCCTTAGCTATGATTAATTAATGATGAACATGACATTTTCGTTCATGATCAATTTCATAACGAATCTTCTGGAGAGTAATAATACATTCTTATTGCTTAAAGTAGAATCCAATAGTGTTATAAAAACCTTGGAGAATTCCAGTAAGATATCTTTAATCATTTCTAAATCAACGGAATAAAGCTTAATCAAACAAATGACAATTTTGCGGGTTCGAACCTCAATATGGTCGATTTGTTAGGAAGTTCAATTCTTGATATTATCGGATCGAAGAAATGATCCTAGCATGCGACACTGTGGAAAAACCCGAAATCACAAGTCATCGTGGCTGAGGTTTTTAAAATGCTGACATTATTTAGACTGCGGATCACATCAAATTCTGTGTTTTTTCACACAAAGTATGACTAAGATAGGCTCAGCTTAGTTTCAGTATTAGTCAGAGATTGGTTCTGTGTGTAATAAATTAACACACATGCGTCTGAGCGGAAGCCTGAAGCAGGGATTATCTATTCGTCTTTGCAGACGGGTGTGCACGGAAACGAAAATTCTAAAATAGACTATTCTTAAAAATACGTCTAAACGCAAATTTATGTGCAAATTGTGTATGTGCATGCTGTAATAGTTGTATCTATATATCTTTGGCATGAAACCGAATTTCTCTAGTACTAGCCGTAAATCAATGCTCTCACTTCAATTAGGAGGCAAAGAAATGCGTTAACCCTCACTCAACAGGAGATCTTTACCTACAGTTTTTAATGAGGTTACCCTGAAGGAAAGCTCTCATCTGGCAACGAGAAGAACAATCAATGAATAACCAAAATAGAAAAAATAAAAAAAGAATTAAGAGTTTACCCTTTACAAGAACATATCATGAACCCAGGTATTTGACTTCACCCAAAATGGAAAATGAGCGACCATTTACATGGCATTTGGAATAACACGAGACAA
>CAHIKZ030002419.1:7500-15000 GCA_903632075.3 Acanthosepion pharaonis | reverse complement strand
TTAATTTTGCAGCATCCACAACCAAATAGGAGGATTGGTGTTACATAGCATTTCAGCACATTTCTTTCTTTTGTTTCTTGGGAAATTTGGAGGGCGTCTTTTGCAGATTTAAAAGGATTCATTCGGAGATTTCAGGCATTGAATTTATCAGATCTGCAATTGTTGAATGACCAACTAAATTGGATTACAAACACCGAAAAAAAATTTTAGTAGCGTTTTTTGAGATGTTTTATTTTCTGATCTGGTCCAGGAATTTTTAGTTAGAATCATAATGTCCATTTGTTTGATATGTTTTATGCCTGCAGTTTATGTGTGTGATTCCTGTAAGAGATTTATCTTCCAAAAAAAGGTTTCCATTTTTGCCCAAATAACCACCCATGCATATGTGAATATCTGTCGTGCAGAATAAATATTGAGTTTATTGTTAATTAGATGTCCGTCTAGTGTAGACGTTATCGGGACAAGAGACGGAATCAGTTGCGGGGTTCAATTCTCTTCAATTTCCTTTCCACCACTGAAGATCCCCATTCACAATGTCTTTTCTCTACAAACTTATAGTGACTGGGATTCATGCGTTGTTATCGAAACCGCTGCTTTGTGGAACTGACTCCCGAGAGGGTGTTTTCCTCAATCAATACAAGCTTAATCTGTTCAAATCTAGGTTTAACCGTTGTCTTCCCTACATATCCGCATAAACTGTGTCCCTTACTCCGTAACCTTCTGACTCGAGTGGCTCTCGTGCTGAACATCATTATATATAAAAATATATATAAAAAGATTAAAATATGATTTTTTTTTCATCGAATTTACCCCAAGAAAAGCAGTAAAAAAGCCACTAAGATGCAAGCAGTTACTGGATATGAAAGAATTAGAAAACAAAACATTAAGGAGCGAGAACAACTGAAGAATAATCAGGGAGACAGTTGATGCCGATTAACATTGCATTTAAAATTTTAAAGTTGTCCAGAAAGCACGAAGCCAGAAGAGAGTTCCACGAGTGAGAAGTGCGAGAAAAGCAACTTCTAACATAGAACTTAACGTTACATCTAGCCAATTCAACTGTGCATTGATGAGAGCTTGCCGCCAATGTAGTCCTGAGCTTAAATTCATAAAGTTTAGATTGCATAGCGAAGAATTCATCCGAACAATTTCCATGAAAGTATTTATAGAAAAGGCTAAACCAGCAACTATACGGCGATGGGAAAATGACTGAAGCCGAGACGCCAGATCAGGACCAAGAATATTGCTGATTCTCCTTCGGATACTTAATAGTAATTATCCGGTAACGTTGTAGAGGAGATGTCCATTCTTTTATGCCGTATAAGATATTAGTTATTACACAGTCTGAAAATCAACTAATTCAGACATTCAACTTTAAATATACATCATTTTCTTCTGAATTATTCGCAGAATAAGGACAGGTGAAAATGATATTCACTGAATTTCAGATTTTCTTTGCGTTTAATTAATGATTGCCTGTTGAATATACGTGTGAATTTTATTTACAATGCACAAGACAAATTAAAAGATCTGACATCGATACAATATTGTCATTTCTGTCCATTGATTTCCATTATGTCATTCATTAATTCCCAAAGTCCAGCAACTCTACTGGGAATAAACAGCCTTCATCCGAATAGAGAACGTGTTCAGTGAATGTATAAAAATAGAAAGAGGAGTGAGAGAAGAAGACGTTTTCGTATCAGATTTACTTAGTCAATAGAACGAAGCGGTTAAAACAGAACTAGAAAGTCTGTTAGGAGTGTGATTTGCTTTGCCGAAACAGATCACCTCCACGGAAAGAAAAAAAAACAGTGTATAGAAAGGCATGTAAATTATCTGCGGCAATATTTCTGTATATCACATTGGTTAATACCGATATTCTCCCGGTGGGTTTTGCGTACTGCACTAAAACATACCTCACTCACATACAACAACTCGACCACCGCCTGGAAAGAACTAGACGCGTGATTTAATATCAAGGATGAAACTTTACTGGCGGGTTTATGGTGCAGTAACCAATGTAAAGAGTTTGAGAGAAAAGAGATAAATTCATCCCTTTCCTGTGGGTTTTTATTGTGACTGTGAACGCAGCCTATGAGATCGGAATTTGAACTCGGTTCACCGAATCTATTTTACGCGCCAATAATCGTCACGTTAACAGCAAATCTTCATCGCTAGAATAACGACTTTGAATCTCAGGGGTTATCCAAAGAAATTATATCAACAAACGCATGATTGCTTGTGCTATCATACGAAACATTGGGCTACAGTAGGTACCCCAATTGACTGGGCATAACTTAAACTGGTACAAGGCAATAATAAAAAATATAGCAATGGCCTGCAATATAATCTTATTAAACGTCAATGTACAATTGGTGTCAATAGTGATTGCCTTTTTGACTATCAACAATGAAAATGCATAGAATACTGTGTACGTTATGCAGTGCGTTTACTGATTGGTTGAGTGGCACCAATATTGAACTGAGAAGTCAATTAAAGTAAGGTTTTCGTTCTTACCAGTCGCCAGCGTGTCTGTAGCGGCCGCATTTTCAGGTGCTACGGGTATTTGTAAAAGATTCACATATTGATTGTATAAACTTCCTACTATTGACTGAGAAATAACATGGAGCATTTGTCACTTCAGTGGTAATATGTCTCGTCTTTCTGGTTCCAAAAATAATTTCGCGGAGAAATCTTGTTAAATCCTTTCCGCGTCCCATGTGCAATTATATCGTCGTAGATTTTAACGTGAACGCGAAACTTAATCTCGTGCACGTAACGTTACATTTTATTCAACTACGGACTTCGTCAATTACTGCCGGCCAATGGGTGTTTGACTTTAGCGCTTTCTCCGAACGGCAATTCTACGGTCTTGCCAGGATGTAAGAGATTTACTTCCTTTACCTTTTGGGTGGGTGTTTATATACCTATTTGTCATACGGTTGTTTTCCAACACGTGCACATCCTATACGCAGCTGGGTTGATCACATGTCGGTTGCTGCCACTGATATCGAGTGAAACGCTGATCTGTATGTGGTGTCTAGGAAGTTATTTTTAAATACAACCCGCTAATACAACAGACATCTCTGATGCTGCTACGTAGCACTGAATGGAAATTTTATTTTGGCAACATCTGGAGTGATTCTCATACTGTGCATTACCACAGCTACACTACATCTTTACCTATTTCGACACAAATACGTCATTCAGCTGAATGCATTTCTACGGGCGGAGAACGGTGAAATCATCAAGTTTGCAGCTGTCTCAAATATGTAATCACTTCGTTTTATGTATACAGGGTGCGATGGGTACATATCGCCATTTTGTATTTTTAATTTCGCGCATGTTGATTGTTTTTGATTTTATCGATTGCACAGTATAGTAGAGTCAGTTGGGCACCGTCTTTGAAGAAAAAGAGCACCATTCACTCCGCCAGAAATTTGGACACATGCTGTGCTGCTTGGCATTCTGGTTGGACGCTCCAATACGAACATTTCAGAGTTGAAACCAATGGCTATTTTATTGAATAAATGTACCCTCTGGTATTTCAAGATATTTCTGTGCGAATTTGGTAAATATATCTGTTAAACTGAAATGTCAGTGCTATGTTCATTTTTGCTTCATTTAACCGACAATTTATCCATCGCAGCCTATAGCTTCGCACAACGTTGTATAGGTTCATGTATGTAGACGCGTACATTAGGATCGCTCATTTTTTGCATTGTATTTCCTTGATTTTTCCTCAGAAAGAAAACAGAAAAGTGAGAACATTAAACGGATCTGACAGAACTTTAGTTGAAGATCTAACATGAACCTTGGCAAAAATCATGGAGATTCCTAATAGAAGTTATTCTTTCAGAGCTCTTGCCGGCATTTGGCAGACGCCGAGCAAGGTGAGGCGGAGGGTGGTTTTAATGGAAAATAACTAAGTCCGTTGAAAAAGGCTGAAAATAGCCGATGACATGTCTTCGGGAAAGCTGGGCCGCATTTCTTTCCGTTTTTACATAATTATATTCAGAAAACGAAACAATGACTATAGGGAAGAAGTACGAAGAAGAAGGATACAAAAAAGATAAAGATAATGTTACTATTGACGAAAAGCGGAGATTAGTGTGAAAGTCGACAGTTTCAAATTGTAAAAGAGAGAAAATCTGTTAAAGAAAATGTCATATTATACAAATTAGATTATGTTTGATTATCGAATATCGATGGCTGCAGATAAGTATTCCCAACTGAATTTAGAGTGTGTGTCTTATTCAGCATTGATTATTAATAATGACTTCATCGTAGAAAGAGAAGGGTTTTTTTCTCAAGTAACAAAGTCAATATTAGTAATCAGTGAATTTTTAAAGGTATTTTCTTGCTTAATTCATTACTATTCAACATCTACCAATATCCTTCTTACTATCTATATATTGAGTTACGAGTTGATTTTTTTTTTAAAATAATATCACCCCATGCAAGGCAGTGAAGCCACTAAGACACAAGGGGTCGCTGAGTGTGGAAGAACAAAATAAAATGAATGACAAACATTAGAGAGAGAAATGAATTAAAAAAAAGTAATCAGGGCAGTAGATAGATTGACATTACATTTAAATTTTTGAAGATCAAAGTTGACTGGAAAACATGGAGCTGTAAGAGAGCTCCACAAACGAGAAGTGCGAGAAAAGAAACCGTTAGATTAGGACTTATGGTTACATCTAGCCAATTCAATTGTGAATTCATGACATCTTGTTACCAGTCTAGTATTTCACCTACATTCATAAAGTCTAGGTAACACAGCGGAGAGCTCATCCGAATAATTATGAAAGTATTTATAGAAAAGACCCAGGCAAGCTCAGGCGGTAGGACCAATAATATTGCAGATTCATCTTTGGATTTTATCAGGAATCTTTAAATATACAGCGGGAGCACCAGACCAAATGTGGCAGCTCTAAGTAAAATTCATTTTGAAAAGGCTAATCTTGCAATGAGACAGTATCTCCACACATAAATTATTTAAGAAAAAGATAGACCTCAAGTCGAAAGATGAAAAAGAAAAATATTCGCGTGACCAGAAAGAACCATTTCTGTCGTTTAATTTTGAATCCAAAAATCTTTCGAAGTTTTGTTTGTCTTCAAATAGTTTTAATTCAGTATTGACAAAGCTGAAGTATTCAGTGGCAGAAAACGCAATTCTCTTCTTATTCTTAATGCAACACTAAAACATAAGCAAATATATAGACGTTATATATATATATATATATATATATATATATATATATATATATATATATATATATATATATGCTCCCTATCTAAATGCCAGGAAATTTTTTCTCCCGGAATCGATCCTCCAGATCTACAAATCAACAATTCGCACTTGCATGGAGTATTGCTGCCATATATGGTCTGGTGCCCCTTCTGTTTGCCTCGGGGTCCTTGATAGGCTCCAGAAGCGGATATGCAATGCAATTGGCCCTGATCTGGCATCTCGTCTACAGTCACTTTCTCACAGACGTGCCGTCGCTTCTCTCTGTCTGTTTTACAAATACTTGTATGGCAATTGCTCCGAGGAGCTGCATTCGTTGGTTCCCAGACTTCATGAGTTCAAGCGCCCGATGAGGCTGGCATCCCGCTCTCACCCTTCACTGTCGAAACTCCTAAATAGCCGTCTCTTCTACTCCAGTAGCTTCATGTCTCGCACCTCTCGCCTGTGGAACTCCCTTCCCTATTCTAGTTTCCCTGAGAGCTATAATCTCCAGCTATTCAAATGTAATGTCAATCGACATCTCCAGTTGCCTTGATCTATCCACTACCCTTCTCCTCATCCTTTCTTCTATCACTCCTATCTGAACTTGTTCTAAATTTTCTGTAACCCCTTGCGTCCTATTGGCTTCCCGCCTTGCTTGGTGTGAAAGGCTTAAATATATATATATATATATATATATATATATATATATATATATATATATATATATTTAAATGTGATATTTCGTCATTTGATTAGATACAGGAAATAGTTCGAACATGCCCCATTTTAAAAAATCTAAATATATATTCGAGATGTTCTTTCTTAAGAAGCGTTTTTTGTGTGGGGAAATCAATTTCTGGATAGATAATCTGGCCGTTGAGTACTTTGCTAACTAGGTAAGTGCATGCCATATGGTTCTTTCCTTGTTCGGGATTTTTCCTTCTCTAAATGTTAGGTCTTTGTCTGTTGTCCGTTGGTCACACCAACATAGTTGTTTTTTCCTTAGTAGTATATATATATTCTTTCGTTAGTATTAGATATATATATATATATATATATATATATATATATATATATATATATATATATATATATATATATATATATATATGAAAATATATTTGTGAGCAATAGTGCCCATTACCAAACAGGTCTGGTGCGTACTACCCATCCGTCCGACCATTGGACCGCTCAAAATATCTGATTGACGACCCCAGCAGTGCTTGTGAAACTCTCTATCTTAGAAACATATTAGTTTTTCTACCCACATTTATATACATTACAAATTTAACTAACTGCAACTATTAAAAAATGAAAAAAACTTTCACGGATTTAACTTCATTTTGTGGTCTTTTTTTTCTCGTTCAAATTCGTGAATTTGCTTTGCTAATGCTAAATCTAAAAAAAAAACACTCTATAAATCTTAAATTGATGTTAAAAATTGCCGTTAAGCATTGTTAATTTATTTAATATGGAATGATCTATTATCACATGTATCTTAATTCTAATTCGATACATTGGATTTCTTTTCAATTTTCCTAGTTGAATTTTTCACCTATATTGCATAGGATCCAATATTGTACTTAATTAGGCTGCAATAAAATTTGTATTTTATATGAATACTACTTAAGGGGTAGTAGAGTGGGGCGTTCCTGAATCATAGATTGAGAGGGTCTCGAGAACCTAATCCTGGCCCTGATACCAGGGACAGAGCGTATATATGTATAAAAGTTGGCATATATATATATATATATATATATATATATATATATATATATATATATATAAATCAGTGAAATTAATTAACTATTTTGTCATAAATTTTACTTAAATAATATTTAAATATAAATTTTAAAAAAATTGTTGACCTAAATATACATACTTATACTTGATGTGAAAATAATTCTACATACTTAAGTGATTCTAATACATTTACTTGTTCTTAAAAAGAAATATAGTATATTAAAATTAAAAATTAAAATATTTTTCAAATCGTAGTTAAATAAAATGTATTCTAACCTAAACACCCCCAAAAATCTTTAAATATACAAATAGAAAAAAATGCCGTATGAATTTTTGCCGTTAACAATAAAATTTAAAAAAAAATCCAAACGACATGCATTTAACGGATGTCAGAGTTCATTGAAAAATACATCCCTACCCCAACCAAAACGTAACTAATAACTGATACATCAAAATACAGCGATAATGAACACGCAGACACCCCTTGTCTGGTTGAATTGGATTTCTCTGTATCCTTGGAA
>CAHIKZ030002419.1:0-5000 GCA_903632075.3 Acanthosepion pharaonis | reverse complement strand
TTTTTCAACAAAATTGAAATTATGTTACTTTGCAATTAATAAGTAAGAAAATGTAAAGGAATAAAATTCATACCAAATGTTATTAAGATAAACAAAATAAATATTACAAAAATGCTTTCCTCTAATTACGGACATATCCTTACAGGTATCTTTACACTTGCTAAACAACATTTTTTTTAAATAAAAAAAGAAAAAAAGAAAATTCGTTGTATGCCAGGACTCATCTTAACGATAAAGAAATATGAACAAAATATTATAATAATATGTGTATTAAATACTGTAAATAAATAATAACGTAACAAATATAATATAATATAATAAATAAGGAACAAATAATGGATGATTAAAAGTAAAACAATCAAGACTTTCCTTTAAATGACATTGCTTTCTTTGAGAAAAAACAAAAAACAAAAAACCCGTCCGTTTACTCCGACATCAGTGTTCATAAGTGAAAAGACAACAGAAGTGTTGAAAAAAATGGCTATTTTTGTAGTGATGTTATAACATGTTTATGTTATAATTTTTGAATAAATAAAATTATATGTGTGTGTGTAATTTATTTTTTAGTTATAGTGTATCTTTAAAGGAACAAAGAGGAAAAATAAAGAATAAAGAAACAAGAGAAAAAAATATTCTTATCCGACACTGGATAAAGTTCCTCAGAGGACGAAACGCGTTGGCTAAGAATACTTTTTTTAAATTTCTTTTATTCAGACAGTATTTTTTTTCTAAGATTTCAATAGATCTTTGATAACAGAAAATTTGGCTTGTTTAATAACGTGTAAAGTGCTGTCTGGTTTGGAGGGAAATCTGAGCAGATTCTTGTTGACGAGCCGTTGAATGGTCCAAAATACTGTCAAATATTAGAGAAAGGACTACTCCCACTATTTAAATCCAATCAGATTGACAAGAATAACACCTTTTCAAGAAATCTAGGATGCCATGTCAATACGAAAAAAACAGGGAGGAATCACAATTGAAACAATTCACTGCCATGGGTAGCCCAAAATCCTTTTATGAATCCAATAGAGCACATTTGGGAAAACAAATTTGAAGAAAAAAAGAGCGTGCAAATTAAATCACGTCAGTGGCAACCCTTAAAGAAACATTACTAAAGGAGTGACAAAATATGGATCTGATGATTGTTGATAACTTGATCAAATCCATGAAAAATCAAATACAAGAACTGAAACTAGCAAATGATGTAATTTAAATTATGTGTATTTAGGCTGCATTTTTTCATTCATACATGTTTCATTAAATAATATAGACAACTGTTGTCTATTTATTTTATGTAAATTCTTTTCATAACGTCTGATAAGCTTGATATCATTATCATTAAACGAATTAAATAATATTTATGTTGGTCACACCACAAACTCGCTTTCACGACGCTTGACACTACATTTGAATGAAAACTCTAAAATTTTTAGGCATTTAAAACAACATTCCTGGCCGGACACACAATTCCGTAAAATCCTTGCCGGAAACACAATTATACTTAAACATGAAAACAATAAACAAAAATTAAAGATTCTTGAAGCTATATACATAAAACAGTTGAAGCCTAACCTAAACAAAATAAACTATGAAATCTCCACAAATATCCTTAAATGTCTATAATTGGTAACAGAAGCCATTGGTCTATACCCATGGCTTCCCATACTTAATACTTCTCGAATTCACTCTCGCGTGGTCATGCGTGACGTCATGAGCTGTGTTCCGATTTCACTTCCAGCGTCTTATATGCACGTGTTTATTGTCGCTTGGAAATCATCCATGTAAACAGAAACAGACTATCATCACTTTCTTGTTCGTGTATTGCTTAATATATTGTACTGTAATTGTCATCTTTGATAATGGCTTATGTAAGCCGAAAGCTTAGATTGGATTAAAAATATGGATCAATATTGTGATTTTCTTTCTTCGTTTAATGATAATGTTATTAAGCTTATCAGACGTTCAGATTCAGAATCTCTCACGACTTTACAAATACTGTCGTTCTGTCTTTCAAAATCGTCGACATACTAAATTGTGATAGCTTCAGATCAGGTGCGATCACATTCAATTTCTTTTGTCCTTCCTACTATTTGATCATCGATATTTTTTTTATTTTTATTTTTTTGTGTAGAGATCAATGTTCTTTCTTTCTCCCTTGGCAGTTTGGGGAGTAAACAAAGATAATTTCCTTTGGGTAGACATCTTGAGGGTATTTTGAAGAAAAGTTTAAAAAACGCAATCGGACTCGGAGGAAAGTGTGTTGTACCGAGGCTGTTCTAACACTCAACTTGAGGCGTGTGAGGAAATGCTAGTGCTGCTGGGAACTGGGGCGGAAATTGTCGTACACCAAGCTGGGAAACACTCGCGCCGCCAGACGCGGAGCAGACGAGACAAGACGGCCAGCTATACCCATTCGCAGTCGTGATCGTGAAGTCGAGCAGTCGCAAATCGCATAGGTCGTAAGTCGTTAAATTTAGTAGTTCGTTAAATTTTGATCGAACTATTTTAAAACTAAATATGATTTTTTTTGTATTGACGACCAGTTAAACTAATCGATAGCTTTTTATATTTATTCCGCTCAAATTTCTCAGAACTTTTTTGTTTGTTTTTTAGACTTATAGACTTTTAGACTTATTTATTTTAATTTGTCTATTTTTGTTTTATATTTAATTCTCTCGTTCTTTTTCTAACCAACTCTGTTTATTTTGTTCCCTGAACAACTGCTTTTCTTTTGCTTTCTCATGGCGCAGTTTATTCTATTTTTCTCATCATTATGTCCATTCTTTATTCATGTCTTGATCATTAATCATTTACTTCTGTCTTTCTTCTTCCCGTACGATCACCGAAGTTAAGCAACGTCATGCCTGGTCAGTAACTAGATGATTGAGCGTTCGGAGGTGCCTTGTGTTTGGGGATGTGGGTAATGGCACAGAATTGTTTATCAGAGAACTGAGTTCCAATCCCATTGAGTTCATTATATTCACTCACGCGCAAATACCCTTATTTAATGTATGAATCCACCTCTTTCCTCCCCTCTTTGTATTGAGTAATTAGTAAAACTTGTACCACTAAACTATTATGTAAAAAAATCTTTCAATCTAAAACGATTTTCTGATTTTAAATAAACTAAAAAGGGTTGATAAACGGTAAAAAAAAGAATCAATCAATCAATTTAATTTTCTTTCTAGTCTTTCAATCATTACTTACATACGGGCTTTTACCTTCTTTCTTTCCTTTATCAGGTCTTTTGCATTTCATGTTTGCATATTTAACACTATGCTTATGGCTAATAAAGGTTTTTATCGCTTGTTATTTTTAGTCATTTTATCCCAAGCACGACAATAAAGGCACTAAGACGCAAGAGTTTACCGAGCGTGAGAGAATATGAAAAAAAATATTCAGGTGAGAGAACAATGAAAGAACAGGAATTAAGAAGGTAGAAGATAACGATTGACGATTTTAATTATTTGAAGATCGATGTTGACTGTGAAGAAAGAAGCCGGAGGAGAGTTCCACAAGAGAGAATTGCGAGAAAAGAATGGTTGTTTTAATTTTATTCCTATTCTACCAACGACCAAAATTTTACATTTCTTTCATTTTCGTTTCCGTTTGCCATAGAAGACAGGAAGCATCTTCTCATCTCATCTTCTTTTTTTCTCTAAAGGTATTTACTAAGCTTAGATTCGTACGAAATAGCGACTAATGTAGTATAATGTTCATCAGGCCTAGAATAACAGCATTCGGAAGTATGCTTTTTACCCCCATCCCTAAACGTTTTTACCGGCGGAAAATATGTGAATGTCTCAGTGTAACGTTACGTTAGCAAGCTGTGATAAGAATACGAGACTAAATCTTTCCTACGTATGATAATTCTTTATTCACTTTTGGACGCCGTTAAATTAATGTTGGTAGAATCAAAGTTATATGGTTACTGGTCTTTTTCCAAACGTTCGTACGTCGTTTTGCGAGGGTGTGAGGTATTTTGTCTCTTCCTGGTATTAGATTGTCTTGTGTGTATATATTTTACGTTCAGCTCATTTCACTTTCTGTTTAACTTGGTACATCCACTGATATCCTTCGAAGTCTAATTCTGTACTTGATGGTTCTGAGTTCCCTCCCTAAGTTAAACTTCGAGACACCTAGATCTTTTGACGTTCTGAGATAACACCGAGTAAAATACATACTTTACTATCTTTTAGGGTGAACTCAGTATATATTGAGGTCACCACAGATCAATTCCTCTAAGATCAACGGTTCCTGATAGACATTAAATTCGATTCAGAACTCTCATATTTCCATACGACATCAGCAAAGAAGCGGGGTAAACGTTTCGATTGGTGTAGCACAGTGCTATAATGATGAGACAACTAGGGTCAGAGCCCTAAATTGGCAAAAGTCTGGTTTGGTGCTTCTGTTATGTTTTTAGCTATTCTTAAAAAGCCAAAGAAAAATCTAACATCGGTTCTGACTTGGCATATCGTAACGTAGCTTCCCTGTGTCTTTTCTATAAATATTGTCATGATGATTGTTCTGGTGAGCTTTCTTCTTTGGTACCGCGACTTTACACATTTAAACGCAGTACTAGATTGGCAGATAGGTCCCATTATTTTAGTTGAAATGGCTAGATGTAACATTAAATTCTATGCTAACAATTTCTTCTCTCGTATTTCTCTCTCGTGGAACTCACTTCCAGCTTTTTGTTTTCCAGTCAGCTTTGTTCAAAAAATTAAATACAATCTCAATCGTCATCCTCTGTTTTCTTAATTCTTGTTTTTATTGTTTTTACTTTTCTCATTCTTTCACAAGCAGCAACACCTTGCGTCTTAGAAGCTTCATTGCCTTCCTTAGGGTGAAATGATTAAATAAAAGTCTTAGAGATAGACATCGCTTCACAGTTAAGTTTCGGTAAATTCTTTGATTTTTCCTCCCACATTTTTCCCAAACATTCCATGGTCAACTCAGTGGATCAAAGAGCTAAGTTTTTTTCCACGGACGCCATT
>CAHIKZ030002418.1:245000-259505 GCA_903632075.3 Acanthosepion pharaonis | reverse complement strand
AAAAGAAATATTGAAAATATATATCTTGCACCATAAAGAAATGCCGGCCATATTTAAGTAAGTTTTTTGAATTCCATAATCTAGGATTTTAAACATAAATCAACTCTATTGCCACGTTATTATTTATCTGCTTTTAAATTTTACATTCAAAATAAATAAGAATTCATTTTTATGCATTCGATTACTTTCGACTGCCACTCTAGTTGTTATAAAGAATTGCAAGTTATCTGTTTATCAAAATGAGTTTTGCAAACTCCCATGTTTTTTTAATTTCTTGGAATAATAATTTAAGATTTTTGATTGACGTTCTAAATCAGAAGAGTTTTTTATACACAATTCAATGTACGGTTTCCGATTATGTACACCCTTGTGCAAATTAATTGAAACAAAAGGAATAATCCCGTTATTATTTACTTTTTATTCTTATTTTTCCAATGAAACATGACCCAGTGCATATGTTAGTACTTCGTATATCTATTCCACAAAGTCTTTCCTTGTAGATTGATCACAATTTTCGACTGGATTTAAATCAGGAGAGTTCCCGAGCCAATTGATAGTACGTTGATTTGCCATCGAAAAGCTTGACAATGGCCGTACGCTTCTTGACAAGACAATGTAATCAACAGTCGAGACAATAGTCTCCGGATGTGATGAAAATCTGTTACAATCACGGATGACGCAATATTTTTCAAGGCCAAACAAATTTCATCATACAGCCCGAAAATCGATTCATATTACTACAAACCACAGAAATAGAAATCGATTACACCTTGTCACTCCAATGGGTCTAAAACTGGCCGTTTGATGAAAGAAAGGAAATTAAAGCTGTTGTATCAATTAATTTGCACAAGGGTGTATATAAAAAAAAAGACTGAAAAGTGAAAACTGGGCAGCTCCTGTCCATATATGGTAACGGTACTCCATTTTTGGCCTGATCTGGCTCTTGTAAAAGTAGAGGGTAGTAGGAGTCAGGTACTTACTGGTGCGGTACAGGAAACCGACCATTTTTCCAGCATCTTTAGCGATGGATCGTATATACGAGTTCCACTTGAGGTCTGGGTTGAGTTTAAGTCCCAAGAGGCGCTCAAGACACGCGAATTCCCTGAAAGAACAGCCTTTCATCGTGATAAGTGAAAATTCGGGGTCCGCTCGGTGATGATGAAGCGTCATTAGTTTGCTTTCTGTGGCATTGAATGTGACCAGCCAGTAACCCCACCCAACCCCACTGTCAAGCTCTGGTCGTTTAAAATTTTGGAGGTGCACAACTATATCATTGGATGGCCAGCATAAACACACATCCACAAAACTTGGAGGCAATAAGCAAAAATAAACTTGTTAGTAATTTGTTAATGTAAATAACATTTAATTTTCTATCAATATTTTTCTTTCCTTTATTTTTAATCAAACCCAAAGCAAGGCAATGGAGCCCCTAAGACTCAAAAAATTACTGAGTGTGTGAATATGAGAAGAAGAAAACATTATTAAGAAGAGAGAACAATAAAAGAACGGAAAGTAAGAAGATAGAAGATGACGATTGACATTGCATTAAAAATTTTTGAAGATCAAAATTGACAGAAAAGCAAGAAAACAGAAGAGATTTCAACACATGTGGAGTGTGAGAGAAGAATGTTAGTATAGAACTTACGGTTACATCTCGCAATTTCATCTGTAAAATGATGAGACCTAACCGCCAATCTAGTAGCACGCTTAAATTCATAATGTTTAGATACCAAAGAGGAAAGCTCATCATAACAAGTAACCTGAGAATATATTTATATAAAAGTCACAGGGAAGTTATGTTACGGCAGTTGGAAAGTGACTGAAGCTGAGATGCCAGGTCAGGACCTTGCAGATTATTCTTTTGTATTTTATAAAGAATCTCTAAATACATCGTAGAAGCACTAGATCAGATATGGCAGCAATATTCAAAGCATGGGCGAACGGTAGACTTAGAAATGTGTAAGACACATTCGGGCGAGAAAAATTCTCTAGCCCGACACAGTGAACCAACTTTCCTAGCAGCAGACCTAGCAATTGATTCAATTATAATCTTTCCACGGAAAGCGTTTGCCCTTAGACGTTATTCAAGTTATTAAGGCAGGTTGATTTTTCACTCTTTTTAGAAAATCAATATTTCACTCGGTGTGAAAACCGGGGTTTGATGTGATAAGTACTGAAACTAAATATTTGATTCATAGGTTTTGAGCATTTACCTATAAAGATCGTCTGAAAAAATGTACAGAAATATCTCATTTCCGGAGGTTTTTGCTTACAGACTGACTTCAAAACTTTACTATTTCAAGACTAAAGCCAAATAAAGTTGATATCTCTTGTATTAGATACATTGAATGGAAAATATATTGAAACCAGAATTCTAATTATCAATCACCACAAGTAAAATATGCATTTTTTTTTTACTGTATTCGATAAGTAAAAACTGTAAAAAAAATTGTAAGAGATAAGCAACAGGCTATTAAATGAATAAAATTTATTAAATCATAATTAATAAAAGCAAAAATACATAAAAGTGTACATAACCGGGTACAAATTATAAGACAATATTTTAAATTCACATTGTTCATTGAAACTCACTAACACTACTGCGCTGTATAATATATTGCATCATAATATAGCTTAATTGTTCAGTATAACGTCCCTTTGAAGTAAATGAAGGTTTTATTTGATAATTCAATGATTTAGTAATAATGTGCTTGTGCCTTGCTTACATTGCAAAATATTACTAAAAAAAAATCTACTCAATGAATAAGATTTGTTAGATCATTTGCTAGATCATAATTAATAAAAACAAAAAATACATAAACGTATATATAACACCATAATACTGCTGGGCACAAATTATGAGACAAAATGTTTTAAATTTACATTATTCATTGAAAATCACACTAAAACTACTGCACTATATAATATATTATCACTCTTTCTTTGTAAACTATTGACTGAAGGGATCAAGGCGTATTGACTGATGCCAGAAGAACAAATTTTTTTTTAAATTTTTGTGTCCTTCTATATTTTTTACTTTTTTTTTAGATTATTTACATCAGACTAATGTCTTCATCTTTGTTGTTATTATCAAAATGTTTTTGGCTTTGTTGTGTCTTCCAAAATTTTCAAATATATATCAATCTGGGTAACCTCCAGGGCATTTTGAACTGAAACCTTTTTTTAATCTATTTAAATTTTTAGATTGTTCAAATTTTGGGATACAGTTCATTAAGAAGCTCGATTTTTGACTTTTTTTCATCAACATTGTTTTTGATGAAAGCCAGGGTTTTTTTGATAATAACTACTGACACCAAAAAATTAGATTCTTAGCTTCTACCAATTTTTGAGCATTTAATTTTTAAAGATCATCTGAAAATGTAAAAAATAATACCTCATTTCTGCAGGTTTTTTTTTTTTTACTGACTTCAAACTTTGACTATTTCAAGAATAAATCCAAATAAAGTTAATATTTTTAGTATTAGATATATTGAATGGAAAATATATTCAAACCAGAATTCTAATTATCAGTCACCACAACCAAAATATGCATTTTTGACTGTATTCCGTTTGGTTTGGTTTGATTTGATTTGGTTTACGGTATATCAACCTCAATGGGTAATTTAATACCGGCAAGATTTTTATTGCTATGAATTTTTTTTCAAAAAATGTATTGAAAAATTTTTCAAACCTATTTTTTTTTGAGAAAACCTAGATAATTTCATATGTGTTTTGAAACCTTTTAAAATACCTATTTTTATACCACTTTGAATAAAACAAACCAAAGAAAGGCAGTTCTAAAATTTTTTGCTGTCGGAGAAAAATATTCTTACCCAGGACCCTGTATTTAATAAGTTAAAAAGAAAAAAAAAAAAAATGGTCAGGGTGAACCCGTTAGAACAATTAATTATCATAAATTAAAGGTACAAATTATAGGACTGATCTTTAAGGCCTTTTTTTTTTTGAAAATCACAGTAACACCACTGTATAACGAAAGCAATTTTAATTTTTCAGGATTGAAGTAAATAAGGGTCTTCTTGATAGTACAATGATTTATGATTGTGCCATATATTTTGTCCATATACAATTTGTTCAGCTATATTCTTAAAAAAAAATTTTCAAAAATGAAATAATGAATAAAATGATTGATAAACCTAATCTTTTAAACTTAAAAATGGTAATGACTTAAAATATTTTTTTCATTATTTATGACTAACTTTCAAATTTTGCAATAGGGTTCTAAAGAAATGTTTTAAAATTAAAGTTGTTTTGTTTATTGAAAATTCAAAAATAACACCAATCATTTTGCTTGTTAAAACATTAAATGATAACCTTGAAAAATAAACATTTGATTTTTTTTAGTATAACATCCCAAATTGTAAATATGAAAAATTTTTTTCTACCAAAATTAAAAGGATTTTACCAATTTTTGTATAGTATCGTCAATGATTTAGTAATTTTTTTATTACTTCAAATTTTACTATTTCAAGAATAAAGTGAAATAAAGTTGATATTTTTTTTATACTTGAATGGAAAATATATTCAAAACAAATTTTAATTAATTATTTCAATTAAAAATTTTTTTATAGTATTCGATAAGTAAAAACCTGTTCTTTGTAAGAGATTTACCAATCAATGAATAAAATTTGTTAATCATTTAATTCTATAAGTGCTACGGTTTTGGAACCAAACAGAAAAATGTTTTAAATTTGCATTGAATATTTTATGCCTTTCACTGTATATACATTGATGTCCTGGGTTTTTCAAGACCATTGTTAAAAAAGTACATCCGATAGTAACATGTTTAGTAATGGGATTGTTTATGCATAGACGTTTAAACTTCATAAATTGTAAATTTTTCGTTACCAATCATCTTAAAATCATTCTAGTTTACGTTTTGGAAATAAACGTTAAAAATTTATTTTATGCCTTTATGTCCCTGGGTAAGACGTTAAACTACATCCGCGTCCTGGGTAAGACGTTAAACTACATCCGCGTCCTGGGTAAGACGTTAAACTACATCCGCGTCCTGGGTAAGACGATAAACTATGTCCAGCAGCAAGGCCTCTGATCAGGAGATTTTGAGGAGCATTATACCACCTCTTAATTGCTGGTGTTCTCAGGTCCACCCTGACCCGGGGTGGTAGCACCTGTTAGGGTCCCAGCTATGGGCAAATAGTTAACTATTACCAGCAATACTTTTTTGAAAAAAATTATTACCAGCAATACAATTTTGAAGGAAATATATTACCAGAAAAAGATTTTTGACAAAACAAAATATTACCAGCAATAAAAATTTGTGTCGGCATTAAATAACCCATTGAGGTTGATATGCTGTAAAACAAAATAAATCAAACCTTTATGTATCATGTATCCTTATTATGTCAAACCCCAACTTTCAAATTGTGTGCAATACCACGGTTCCAAAATCGAATTAACCTAATGAATCATTCTCTTAGATGTTACCTTCCTTATGATACTCAACAAGAAATTCTAAATGCTGGTCATTTAATTTGGGTTTCCAAAGTAAGACCTTTTCTTCTTTATTTTCGTTTTTATTTATTCTGTAAGAATCAGGAAAAATACACAAGATAATAAATAGAAGAAAATTAATGACTAAATGGTATGTTTCTAATATTTTAGCCCCTTCCTCGCTAATTATTTTCTTTCTTTCTTTTTCTTTCTTTCTTTTCTTTCTTTCTTTCTTTCTTTCTTTCTTTCTTTCTTTTTACTTAAAAAGCTTTTCTTTCTTTCTTTCTCTCTCTCTCTCTCTTTCTCTCTCTCTCTCTTTCTCTCTCTCTAAAACCAAACAGCGCCTTTGATATCGCTTTTCTTCCGTCTATCCTCACAATCAGGAATGGCTCATTGTTTATCTGAGGTAATGGCAGTGCGTAAAGTACATTCTAATTAACTAAGGAAAAGGTAGAAATATAATAATAATAATAATTTACTTTTTAAAATTTTTTTAAGAGAACATAATTAAGAACAAAAAATATAGATCTCAATGTTTATTTAAGACGAAACCCTGGACAGACAGACAAAAAAAGCTTTTAAAAAATTATCCTTTCATCACGTTCTCAAAAAAATGAGGCGAAAACACAAAAGTTCAAATTCAGTTTCTATTGGTTCATAAATAAAAATAAAGTTCAAACACAATATATCCATTTTTATATATTGCACAAAAATATTTTTTAATATCAGAATCGACTTAATTTCTTCTTTTCAATTATGTAATGAAACTAAAAACGGAATTACCGTATTTGACGGCATATAAGGCGACCTTTTAAAATTCCCCTGCGTCTTATATGTGATATGTAGGTTTAAAATTCGCGATAGTCGCTTGAAATTAGCTACCTGGCAACTCCTATTAGCTTAGAATAGACTTTAGAGTAACTTCCATATACGTATTGTCATTATTTAAAAGGCTATTATGCAGATTAAAAGTGTTATCATTGATAATATTCATTATATTAATTTCATCACATTTAATATTAGTATTTTGTTTCACTAAAATTATACGCAATAAATTCAAGTTATATATTTGTAAAACATTAGTTTCATTAATATCTTTTCTTGTGATAAATTCCGGTTGCATTGGTATAAATACAATCAGAATTTTTATATCCTAATTATTCCACTAAAAAAAAAGCTTGGAATAATATTAGACCCGAAATTGTTGTGAAATCTTTTAAAAAGTGTGACATTAGCAATGCTCTCAATGGAACGAAAGATGACGCATTATTTAACGACGATGATAGTAGTACTGAAAATGAGTATCAGAGTTTTGATAACGAAGACGACGAATTTTATGGATTTGAAGATGAATACAATTTTAATAGTAACTGTACTGTTTTTAGTTTGTTTTCTTACCTTTGGATATAATAAAGTTTTTATAGGCCCGTGTGCTTTTTTCTTATTATTTTTCGTTTAATTGTAATCATGGCTTGTTTAACAAAAATAATACCTCATAAATATAGCCTAGATTGTACCATTTACTAATAATTTTACCAATTTTACTAATTACTACTTTTTTATTGATTTGCCCTGCTGAAATTGGGATGCGTCTTATACACTCGTGCGTCTTATATGCCGTCAAATACATTAAATATAGAGACTGGCAAAAAAGTCACTTACCTTTTTAATTTTTTTAAAAATAGAAATTCGAAGAAATGTTTCCATTGTTTATATCGGGTATATATCGGTGGTATTCTCAGCATCCTTCTGTATTAACATTTCCGTTGCTTCAAGTCTCTTCCTCATATTTGAAGAGATTGTCCAGCATTCAGTGCCATATAGGAGGAGAGATATCACATAACAGTTCAGCACTCTTTCTTTTGTTTCTAACGAGATTTTCCTGCTTCTTAATACTTTGCTTAGCTTTTGGAAGGCATCCTTCGCTATCCCAATGCGTCTTCGGTGTTGCATTTTCCGTCCTCTATTAAAACACTTCCAAGATATTTAAATGTCTGCACTTGCTTGATTTTGTAATTCGCATGTTAGACTCTTCTTTTTGCTGACAGCAATGCATTTTGTCTTCTTAATTGGTTTGGTTTGGTTTACGGCATATCAACCTCAATGGGTTATTTAATGCCGACAAAACTTTTATTGCTGGTAATATTGCTGGTAATATGATGGTAAATGTATTGCTAGCAATATTTTTTCTTCAAAAATGTATTGCTGGTAATAATTTTTACAAAAATGTATTGCTGGTATTAAAACCTATTTTTACACTTTCATAGTGTTTTTACTCCAGTTTAAGGTTAGTATATTGCTGGTAATAATGTACTGCTAGTATTGCTAGTATAATATATAATAATGTATTGCTAGTATAATACTATGTATTATTTATAAAAAATGTATTGCAGGTAATCTTTTTTCCTTCAAAAATGTATTGTTGATAATATTTTTTCTTCAAAATATTCATTGCCGGTATTAAAACCTATGTTTACACTTTGCTTTGACATTTGTTTAGTGGGTCAACTATTTGCCCATAGTTGGGACTCTAAAAGGTGCTACCACGTCGGGTCAGGATGAACCTGGGAACACCAGCAATTAAGAGATGGTTCCCCACTTCTCAAAATCTCCTGATCAGAGGCCTTGCTGTTGGATGTAATTTATCGTCTTACCCAGGACGCGGATGTAGTTTATCGTCTTACCAAGGACGCGGTCGTAGTTTATCGTCTTACCCAGGACGCGGGTGTAGTTTATCGTCTTACCCAGGACACGGATGTAGTTTATCGTCTTACGCAGGACGCAGATGTAGTTTATCGTCTTACCCAGGACGCGGATATAGTTTATCGTCTTACCCAGGACGCGGATATAGTTTATCGTCTTACCCAGGATGCAGATGTCGTTTATCGTCATACCCAGGACGGTTAGTCTTCTTAGGTGTATAGTCCTTTCGTCTCACTTTCTTTTACTACCTTCTGGAGAAGCCGAATTGATGTTTAGACCTTTACTTCTCGCTTTACTTCACTAACTCCTGCGGGAGTTCCTGCAGTTGCCTTTCTGTGTCCGCTATCAACACTGAGTCATCTACATATCTCAGTTATGTGCCATGCGTGATATACGCTTAGGCGAAGGACGAGTCAGATTTTTTCCCGCAGTAGGTTGCCATTTCTTTGTGCAATAGACCAGTTGTCATCCAAGGCTATAGAACCCGGTCTGTGAGGGGAGAAGAAGAGGATTCATACCTTTCCCAAGGATAATAGCACGTAAGGGAATATGTTCCTTTATGTGCCATGCTTGATACACGCTTAGGCAATCATGTATCTTTCGATACATGACTGACGAGTCAGATTTTTTCCCGCAGTGGGTTGCCATTTCTTTCTGCTATAGACCAGTTGCCATCCAATGCTATAGAAACCGGTCCGTCCTGCTATTTACCCATAGCTGGTGGGAGGAGAAGAAGAGGATTCATACGTTTCCCAAGGGTATTAACACGTAAGTGAATGTAATGGATTTGACTGGAATTCGAACTCGGGTCTCCGATTCCTCAGTCCGAGACGCTATCCATTACTCCACCGTGTTGTTAAAATTGTGGCTGCCAATAATGAATCCTGATAGACCTTCTAATTCTCTCAGAATCGCTTTACTGTTTTTCTTTATCGTTTCACTCCACGCAAGGCGATAATGTCACTAAGGCGCAAGAGTTTACTGGGAGTGAAAAAGAATGAAAAGACATTAGCAGAAGGAACTGAAATCCAATCCTAAACAGTAAACAAGGGATAAACCACTATTCCTGTTCAAAAGACGAGGAAAGGGTGAGAACTGGGCGATAGGCGAACTTATCTACTCCTATAGAATAAGTCCGGTGAGAAGATACATCATTGTCTTATATCTGTTTCTTTTTTTTTTTTTTTTTTTTTCATATATTTACTGAATTTTTCTATCCGCCTGCAGGCGATTTGATCCCAGTATCAGTTCTGGATTATTCTAATATTGTTTCTAAATATGTCAAGGTTACCTCGCAGTTCCAACAGTTCATTGTGAAATAATTTATCAAATGCTTTTGCATAATCTATAAAACATGGGTATATATCCTTTTACATTTATATTGCTCTTTCTGAGCATAAAGGTCGCATTACTGGTGCAGTTAAATTTCTTAAATATCTAGGTATTTATTGACTGATACAAGGTCATATTTTCAAAGTAATTGATAGGAATAGAACTCTCTATCTGTGGATTATGAGAACTATAATACAACAGGTTTTTTGCGTGAATATGTGTATGTGACAATGAATTTTAGTTTTCTAATCTTCTTTGTACGCGTTGCTTTTCCTATCATAAGATATATATATATATATATATATATATATATATATATATATATATATATATATATATATATATATATATGCGCTTTGTGTGGAAGATGGAGTAGTGATATCTATGGGATTATGCGTGTATATCGATATGTGGGCAAAGAGTTAGATGTACGCATGCGTGGTACTACCTTCGTGATGACTCCGATTAAAAGTCGAATAAGATCGAGAGCGTCGCCAACTCCGAAGATGTGACGGCAATAATTTTAAAAATATTTCACAATTACAGAAATATTGCGATGGCTGTCGCTGTCAGTTTTTTTTTGTTTTTTTGTTTTTTTTGCGGCCAATGAAGGAGAGATCGATTAAATCGCCATGATTATTTTTGCTGTTTTTATTCTTTACCATCCATTTCCATCTTTTTAACTGCCACACCATTTTCATTTCAATTCGTTTTAACTATTTTTATTTTTGTCCCTGCTTATTTCACGATTTATAATTTTGTGTGTTTTGTAGAAGCCTATTTCATATTGAATTTATTTTATTTAATTCTTCTCCGCCATCTTTTTTAGATTCATATTTTAGAGATTTTATTTATTCACTTCTTTGCTGTTTTTTGTTTTTGTTTTTTGTTTTTTTTTTTAGTTTTTTTTTTTTTTCTCAGGTATTTTAGTTATAGCTTTAAAAGATAAGACAGATTGCCCGACTGACTCTGCCAATCGAATGGGCACAGAGAGAGAGATTTTGAAACGACGGCAACGAAAAATGGCGGCCATAAAATAAAATGTCGCTTTTATTTCTATCTTTACTATCATTTCTTTTCTTTTTTTTTTCCTTCATTTATTCTTACCTCTTAATCTCTTTCCGTTTCAATTTTCATTTTTATTTTTCATCTCATTCTCATTTCCCTTTTTTATACATATTTTGTTTTTTCCTCTTTCTTTTCTTTGCCTTCAACTTCTTTCCTGTCTTTCTTTCTCACTGTCTCTCTCCCTCCCTCTTTCAATTCCTTTTCTTATTCCATTTTTCATTGTTCTCACTTCATCTGAAGACTTGCAAATATTTCTCTATTTTTAATACGTCTCGGCTCGAAAGGGGAAATCAGAGAACGGTGTTCGAATTTCAGTCGGGTTCGCTGCATTCACTTATGCACAAATACCCTTGGAAAATGAATTCAACTCCTCTCCCCAGTTATGGGTTAAATAGTGTGACTTGTATCTGCAAAAATTCGTTATTATTCTCAAAAATTTGTTAATGCAATATTCACTTGCTAAAATCTAATAATTACTCTTACAATCCAAAATATGTTTCGGTTTTAAATAACTCACAAAAGGTGGGTAAGCCGTAAAAAATAACATCGATCAATCATTAGGGCCGCATGAACTATTGCAAGGATTTTCAGCTTTTTTTTTTTATCTCATAGCACACTTGAATCTATAATTAAACTTCCGCGACATACTTGAACATATATTTAAACCTCCGCGGCAAATTTGAAGCTATAAAATACTGCAGCACACTTGAATCAATAGTTAAACTTCCGCAGCACATTTGAACCTATATTTAAACTACTGCAGGATACTTAAATTATGATGATCAAAGAAAGAGTAAACGTCTTTTTATGATTTATTGTCACAAACAAAACAATTTATTAAGTAGCAGGTATGCGTTTATCTCGCGTGATAAAGGCAGTGTCATATTTGGTCAAAATTCAGCTCTTTAGTAGTGAAACTGGATTGACCTCTCCAGGATCCAAGCCTGGATGATGGTATATAGAGGACGTGCACTGCCCTGACTAGATGTTCCCGTCTTGGCCGTACTGGCAAGATCCAAAAGAATACAGGGCTTTACATTTGGCGACGCCTTGGCTACAGGATCTCCACTCCCGGTTTTGTGTCTGGATTTACTTCCATAGCCTCTTCCGTGTTTGGATATGACTGCAGAGGCAGCGGACGTTTAAAATCAGTTTTCCTTTCCCTAGAGGAACTGCCTTCCTCGGCTGTCGAGCTCCATCTACCCGAAGCAGCTGGTCATGAGGCGTCCATTTTCCGCCTTCGTCCATTCTCCGACTTGGAGCTGGACTTAGTTGTCAGAGCCTACTTGAGACGCTGGTTGAAAATCACTGAACTAAAGTTTTGACCAAATTGATCTTATACCTTCTCGGTTAGTGAGTCTGGTACGATTTTTGCTAAGCAAATCTCGTCCAGTGTTTTGTAATGTTATTTTTCCGCTAATCCACGTGTGAAGTTCTCGTCTCGACGGAGATATTGAAATATATTTATAAACACGACTTGTCTGTCTTCCAAAACGACTTCAATTATTTATTCTTTTAAATGTCACTGCGACGTTGAACATTCAAGCAGGACAACTCAACTTTTGGAGAGGAGGGTTTCACGGCAGGTTCAGGCATTTATGAGGAGAGATTAGATAATTAGCATAAGACATCTGGGTCTGCAATTGCAGAACACCTGATAAAAATCTTGTGCAGACCACACTCCCGATTTCATCTTAAAGGGCTTGAGATAATTTTCATTTCGTCTTGTATAGACAGAAGAGATGGCTGATCGGTCTTAATGTAATCTGAATTTAAATATATTATCGTTAGTATATTACTAACGTGTGTATTCTGTGTTCTTTTTAATCGGTACGTACTTTTATCTTATTATGCTCGGTTGAGTTTTGATAAAAGAGGAGTGAAACTAGTTAACTCCAAATATTATCTTTTATAATTTACTTACTTTTTATCTTACTTTTTAACTGAATATTTTAAATATGTCCGTTTTCCACGCCATAATTAAATTGCTTTTCTTGGCATCACTTTTTTACATATACATGTAAAGAATTCGTTTCATTCTCTATCTGTCGATCTTCCTTTTTTGAACACTTTTCTTTTTTCTTCTTTTCTTTTCTCCCTCTTGTCTTTCTACATCTCTTTCTTTTCGCCGGGTCACTTCTTTCTTCCTTATTTTTTAAACTCTCTTTTCCTCTTCTCTGATTTCTATCTTTTCTTTTCTATTTTTTTCTTGCGTCTTCTCTTTGCTATTTTCTTTCTATCTACCTTTCCAGCTTTCTTTCCTCCCCCTTTTTAAGGTTGCCTTTCTTCGTTAACTCTTCCTTTTCATCTTTCTGCTCTCATTTTCCCCGCATCCTTCTCTCTGTCCTTTTATGAACATTTCTCTCTCTCTCTTTCCCTTTCTTTCTGTCTGTGTTTTTGACACACACAAACCTTACGTTTTCTCTTTTTTATTTCTTTCCTTTTTATCCATGTGACTGCTCCATTGTTTTCCTACTTTTTTCTTCTTTTCTCTTCTTTGTCGGCCATTTTAACCGTTCTTTTTCTTTTTTTATCTAAATACTTTCCTTTAACTTTTTTCACCTTTCCTCTTCTATTCTTTGTCCTATTTTTTCTTTCTGTCTACCTCTCTAGAATGCTTTTCCCTTCTCTTTGTGAGATTGTCTTTCTTCGTTAACTCTTTCTTTTTTCACATTTCTACTCCCACTACCCCTGTTTCCTTTTCTCTGTCCTTTTCTGAATATTACTCTCTTCTCTTTTCTCCCCCTCTCTCTCTCTCTCTCTCTCTCTCTCTCTTTGACATACACAAACCTTACCGTTTCTATGTTTTCGTCTCTTTCCTTTTTATCTGCGTGACTGCTCGATTGTCTTCCCTCTTTTACTCCCTCTCTGTCGTTTGTTCTATTTCTTTCGCTCTTTCTCCTTTTTTAAATCTTCTTTCCTATTTGTTTTTAGGTTTTTTTTTGGGGGGGGGGGGTTCACCCCTTCTATTTCGTCTTGCGACTTCTCTTCCTCGCCTTGTTTTTCTTTCTCTCTTTCTTTTCCACTTTTCTTTTAAGCATGTCTTTCTTTGTTGACTCTTTCGTTTTTCTTTTCGTCTTTCTACGCCCACTCCCACTTTCACTGTTTGTTTCTCTCTATTCTTTTTTGAATATTTATTTTCTGTTCTATTTTCTCTCTCCCACTCTCTCTTTCTCTTTCCCTATCACTTTCTTATTCTTTTTGACGCTGATACACCTTAGTGTTCTTTTTTCTTTCTTCCTCTCTTTCCTTTTTATGCCTGTGACTGCTCGCTTTTCTTCCTTTTTTATTTATTTTCTCTTCATTACTCATCTCTCTCTCTCTCTCTCTCTCTCTCTCTCTCTCTCTCTCTCTCTCTCTCACGTCTCCAAGAATTCAGCGAAAAGAGAAACGATTTCCTGATAGAATCTTAAAAATAAAACAAATAAATAAATAAAAGAGGAAAAAAAACTCAAATTACACAAAACTGACCTCCGATACTCTCATATCTGGTATCAACTGAAAACTTTTTCGGAGCCAATCTTATTGGGTGTATCGGGTGGGTTCGGGAGTTACCGGTCTGTGTGAAGGTTGGGGGAAACTTCCAGGTGAGTCGAAGAAGGCGTGGGTTAATTTTGTGATACCAAAGCTTGTTGCAAGACGGATTTCGCAAATCGATAGCCAATATGGCGACGTGCACACATTGTCGGAAACACGTAAGCATATCCGGTTCCGTTCTATAGATACGCACTTGCACAGAGATATGAACACAAAGTAGTATCTCATTTACACACACAAAATACACACACACACACACACACACACACAAATATATATATATATATATATATATATATATATATATATATATATATACATACATATATACATATATATATATATATATATATATATATATATATATATATACATACATGCATATATATTTAT
>CAHIKZ030002418.1:235000-240000 GCA_903632075.3 Acanthosepion pharaonis | reverse complement strand
CTCTCCACATATTCTTTTTCTTTAGTATCTATGTATTGCTATAACCTTTTGGGTAAATAGTAGAGTGGTTTCCTGTTGTCTTCCCCACAGTTTAGAATTCAGTGTTGTCTTTCCATTTATAATTCATTTCTTCAACGTCATCTGTGTCAGCATTCTTTCACAAATTTACGTCAGATGGCCAATTGCTTTGAAATACAGGTGAATTACCGAACCTTCAGCAGCCTGGATTCCAGAACCAAGCCGTATTATCCAGTATGCCAGACCAACAGAGGTCACGAAAGAACATTTCAGTAAAACACCACCGCCCCAATAATTATGCATCTCTTAGTCCGGCAACTGCATGAAATTGAAATGCTTGCTCATAATGTTACTGTCTAGATTAAATGATCTCAGATTTATGTTAATATATTTAAAGCAAACAACACAGTTATTTTTTATTCATTTCATCCTCCCCCCCAAGCAAGTCAAGAATGCCTGTAGTACACAGGGGGCTAATGAGAGTTAAGGTGAGAGAAAAAAAAACTGTGCTTAGCGGGGACCGAGGAAAGTATAAATTTGAACGTGGTTCAAGAAGATAGAAGATGGCGATTGACGTTGCATTTAGATTTTTGAAAATTATAGTTATCAGGGAGGCAAGTAAACGGAAGTGAGTTTCATTGTCGGGAAGTGCAAGGAAAGAAACTGTTCGAGCAGATTTACATTTAACTAATTCAAAAAAAGTAAAAGTGTGGGACCTAAATGCCAATCTAGTAGTACGCTTAAACTCACGTAGTTTGGGCACCAGGAAAAAAACTCAGAGCAGTCGCCATGAAAATATAAGTAAAAAAGACAGAGGGAAGCCACATCATGTTGATGAAAAAGTAACTGAAGTCGAGCTGCCAAGTCAGAAACGATTACATTGCAGATCCTTTTTTAGATTTTGTCAAGAACATCGAGATGAATAGCAGGATCACCAAACCAAATATGGCAGCAGTATTCAATGCCCAGACGAACGATAGATTTGTAAATGTGTAAGATGAACTCTGACGAGGAAAACCTTCTGGCACGACACAGTGACCCAACTTTCCTTGCAGTAGATGCAGCGATTGATTCGATGCAGGCGTTCCACTTCCATGTCAGTTGAAAACGTGAGGCCAAGTAGGTGCAGTGTGTTGCTCTCCAGGTGTCTAAATCAGCCATGCTGATGGCGGGAAGGAAAGTTTCTTTATGGTGGTTAAATGAGAGCAGTTTTGTTTTGAAGGCATTAAAATTTACGATCCTTTTTTTTTCTGTCCCAGTTAAACATTGATTGTAGGTTCTTTTCAAGAGCAGGCGGCCAGTTTAACTTTGTCAGCTCTAACGGATTTGCTATTGAGACAGGAGCCAATGGTAGTGTCATCCGCATAAATGCCTACATGGGAACTGATGACATCAGAAAAATCATCGAAGAACCCAGGATAGAGCCTTGGGGGACACCTGTGTTCATGTGAAAGGATCTGGAAGCGAGCCCGTTTAAAACGACTTTCATTTCACGATTTGATAGGAACGATTGGATTAAATCAAACAATCGTTCTGTAATACCGTAGCCCTGGAGTTTACGCAAAAGACCAGCATACCAAAGCCTTCGCGGTATCTAGCGCCAAAACTCGAGCTTCGCCGTTATTATCAAGAGCTTGATATACATATTCAGTTATGGCTGTAAGCATATCAGCGGTAGACTTGGCAAAACGGAAGCCATTTTGTTTGCCAGAGATTAGGTCGTGAGAGATAAGATGCTTAACCACTTCAGCATTGATTAAAGCCTCAAATACATTGCTGAAAGCGATAGATAGAAAAATAATCTCAAACTCTTTTGAGATTAGATTGATCTTCGCCATTATTATCAAGAGCTTGCTATACATATTCAGTGATGCCCGTTAGCACATCAGCGGTAGATCAGGTAAAACGGAAGCCATATTGTTTGTCAGAGAGTCATGTTGTGAGAGGTAAAATGCTTAACCACATCAACATTGATTAAAGCATCGAATACTTTGTCGAAAAAGTGATAGGAGATTAATAGGGCAATATTTAGAGGGGTCAGAAGGTTCCCTGGAGTTTTTAAAAACACAAAACAGAGAGAAGTACTTCCAACGAGCAGAAAAGCAGGAAGTGGCAAGGTAATAGTTGTAGAGTTTGGAGAGAACTGGAGCCAGCTCGGGAACACATTTGTTTAGGACGACGTCCGGGATCCCATCACCTGCACTTGCCTTATGGGAGTCTAATTTAGAAATAATATCCGAGACCAATGACAGGATTATGCACATATCCCACAGTAGAGCCTCTGTTCTAGGGTTAGAGATTAAGGTGCGTGTACTCCAAATGAATCGAGTGTTGAGTTGGAAGAGAATTTCAGAGCAACGCATTCAACATTATCTGCTGGAAATGTCAGGACTTCGAATTAATTGAACAGAGTAGGGATTGAGGAATTGTTCAGAATTAATTGAACAGAGTAGGGATTGAATTTTTGTTCAGAGACGTCAATAATTTCTAGAGCCAAACTTGCGAGATGATATACGTTGTTTCATTCTATCAGCAAACGGTAAATTCGCTGATTTGAGGACACGCTTGCATTCGTTACGAGCAGAGACAAAGAGACCTCTGTTGCAATCAGACGTGTCCGTCTGGTACAACCGAATAAGTGATTCCTGTGGGCTATAATGGCAAAGTATGTAGATGAGAACCAAGGAGATGATGGGGTTTAACTGGGTATTTTCTTGCTGGAATGAAAATCAACATCGATGCCGGCTTTCACCCAGGAGGAGACCTCAAACGCACATTTATGAACAGGATGATTAAAAATTGCATTCCAATGGACGTCATGAAGGAAGTCGCGGAACGAGTTCCAATCCGTTCGTTGATTTATATTCTGTTGGTAGGAGGTTCTTGGCTTGTAGGGGAGAGGAAAGAGATGCTTACAGACACAACTGCATGATCAGAGCTGCCAAGAGGGCAGAGCTGTATAGTACGATATGAGCCCGAGATGAAGATAAAAAAGACCTATAAGAGAAACGTGTCCGTCAGGGTTACTGAGGAAACGTGTGGGGAAGTCCACCATTTGCGTGAGAGATTGAGTGATTGAGAAATTAAGGGTTTGGATGTCTATCGAGGTTCAAGCCAGGCATGGTGGGCATTAAAGTCACCAAACACGAATATGTTTGCAGACGGGTGTAGGGAGATGGCCTTGACTATATTATCGAAAATACTATCTAGCACGTAACAGTCATGAGAAGAAGGTCGACGGTAGAAAAAGAAGAGCTAGCTGACCGAGTTAAGTAGAGAGAGACGGAGACACATGTAAGAATAGTGTGGAGATTCGAGAAAGAGTTCCCTAGCCAGCGGGAGATGTTCCCAGGCCATGCATGTGGACATTAGAACCATTCCTAAGGAGAGGAAGATAGCCAGGAATAGGGAAATCAGAGGAGGGAATTGAAGAGTTAATATTAATTTCACAGAGAGTTAGGAAGTCCGGAGACTTTTCGAAGAGAAATGAGTCCACACTACAAAAGTTGGTATGAATACCATGAATGTTGGAGAAAGAAAGGTTAAGGATTTGAGGTGATATTTGTTGAGCTGGTTTAGGTTTCTTTGGTATCTTATAGTCATGGTGTGTTGTTTTGCTAAGGAAAGACCTAGGGTATTATTAGCTGTTGGTCGTCTAATGTATCATGTGCAGGAAGACTGTTTGCCCTTTATAAAAGTAATATGAAATAATACACTAAGTCTAAATGTAGGGAAGTGAACAGAGATGTTTACAGACACCGCCAGATGATCAGAGTTGCCAAGAGGGCAAAGCTGTATAGTACGACATGAGTCCGAGACAGAGATAAAATTAAATCTAGAATCGAAACGTGTCCGTCAGGATTACTGGGGAAATGTGTAGGGAAGTCCACCACTTGCGTGAGAATTTGAGTGATTGAGAAGTTAAGCGTTCGGATATCAGCGGGGGTCAGTAACAGTGATAAGTAACCTGTCATCGTGGGCATTAAAGTCACCAAGCACAAATGTATTTGCAGACGGGTTTAGGGAGATGACTATCAGAAATGCTATCTAGCACTCAACACATGTAAGAATGGTGTGGAGATTCAGGAGACAGTGTTCCCTAGTCAGCTGGAGATGGTAATAGAGATAAACTCCCAGGTTATACATGTAGACATTAGAGTACTTCCCAAGGAGGGGAAGGTAGCCAGGAATCGAGAAATCAGAAGAAGGAATTGAAGAGCTAATATTAGTTTCACAGAGAGCTAGGATGTCCAGAGACTTTTCGAAGAGGAACGATTCCACACTGCACAATTTGGTACGATAACCACGAATGTTGGAGAAAGAAAGGTTGAGGGGTTGAGGTAATTTTTGCTGAGCTGGTTTCGATTTGTATATTTGGTGTCTTATAGTCATAGTGTGTTGTTTTGATAAGGAAAGGCCAAGGGTTGTAGTAGCAGTCGGTCGTCTAATGTATCATGTGCACGAAGACCGTTCTTGCCCCTTATAAAAGTAATATGAAAGAATACACTAAGTCCAAGTTTGGGTTTATAGCAAAGACCGTTCTTACTACATACAAAAATAAGGTGGGGGGGGGGTACTCCGCCGTGGTGTAATGGTTAGCAAACCTGTCTCGTTAGATCAAGTAAGGCTGAGTAGTGAGTTCGATCCTCAATGATTGCTTCGTATTTTCGGCCTTGTGACACATCCAAGCTTCCCTTAGTATTTCAAGATATTTTTGTGTAATTATTATTATTGATATCAGTACTTAAAAGCAGATAGGTAAATATTAACAGACTGAGATAGATAGATATGAATAGACCGAGATAGATAGACAGATATGAACAGGCCGAGATATATATATATATATATATATATACAGACACCATCCTGAAGAGATGCTAGATCAATTAAGACTGAGTAGTGAGTTCAATCCTCAATGATTGCTTCATATTTTCGGCCTTGTGCCACATCCAAGCTTCCCTTAGTAAATTACTACAAGAATG
>CAHIKZ030002418.1:160000-230000 GCA_903632075.3 Acanthosepion pharaonis | reverse complement strand
TTAGTTGATGGGAAAGAAACAAAAGAACTTTTATTCGGTCAGGGGCCAAGCTAGACATCTGAGATCAAGGGTGACCGAGAAAGACAAGATGGTGGAGAATATGGAGAAAGATTTTAGTTACCAATCCAGAAACAATTTATTTTCGCAACTGTTAGATTTTAGAATGGATATATATATATATATATATATATATATATATATATATATATATATACGAAAAAATCAAATGTGGGCAGAAAATTAAACATTTTTTAAAAAAATAAATGTTACGGTTGTTTTCTATATTTTGACGTGGGCTGCAAGAATTTTGTATTTAATCTTTAGATCATTTTGGATTTTATCTTTAGATCATCTGACTTTCTTTTAACTTCAGTTCTTTACTGTTTCAGAGTCTCTCTCCGTTCCCCCACCACCACCACCACCACTTTAATGAGTCGCCTTTTTTATATGTCTATCTTTTCTCTCGCCTGTTCTTTCTTTCCAAACTTCTCTCTCTATCTACCTATTCTCTCAACACACTTTTTCTCTCTTTCTCTCACTCTATCTATCTGCCTATGTATCTATTTTCTCTCTCTCCCTCTTTCCCTCCCAATATCTCTCCTATCAGATTATTCTTTCTCCCTCTATCTATTTTCCAACCATCAAACTATTTCTTCCTCTTTCTTTCTATCTACTGTCTCACTATCTAACTTTTTACTAGCCCCTACCCCTCACTATATATATCTAGTCTATCCGTTTCCTTGTTTTACCCTCTCTCCTCTCTTTCTGTATATATATATATATATATATATATATATATATATATATATAAAATGAAATTACAAAAAAGCCTTTCCTTTGAATTTTTCAGTTATACGCTAAAATTTATTCCGCATTTGGTTTACACTGCACCTTCAGATTGGTTTATGATCCAAACACAGGAAATAAATTGATTTTTAAAAAAAATAGAAAAGGGAAAGAAAAGAAAATTTTAACTACGAGGAGTTTTACCTGGATATTCATTATTTGTAACTTTCTCAATTTTATCGACATAATCAAATGATTATATATATATATATATATATATATATATATATATATATATATATATATAAAGGACTCTCCCGTCGGTTTCGACGTATGAGGATCTGAAAGCTTAATTGATTCAGTTATGAAATTTTTTTCGATAATCTTAAGTGGCACTTAAGACCCGCTAGTGATTTACAAAGGAGGCCGCATATGGAGCAAGAGTAAGGATTGTGGGATGAGATCACTGTTAGATTGGTTGACCTTTTAGATCTTGCTCTCGCTTCTTGAAAACAAGCAGTGCTGAGTCCACTAAAACACGTTGATCTCCATTCTACCCGCTCCAAGACTAAAAGCTCTCGAGGGTGTTATGAGGTATATTGACACCTGACAAGTTTCCTTTTCATCTTGTCTTTGTATCTTAGCCACGGGCATCCTACATTCTTGTATCCCTAATATATATATATCTATATATATATATATATATATATATATATATATATATATATATATATATATATATATATATATTATATATATGTGCATAACCATGTATGCACGATAATGCATGTATAATAAGTTGCTAATATCTAATTATTTAATTTATATCCACACTTATATTTCTATATTACCCAATTATGTTTTATCATAGGATAAGTAAGAAATAGGAAATGTTTATAAATTTAACATACAAGGACCAGATGAAAAGTAAACCAATATATATATATATATATATGTGTGTGTGTGTGTGTGTGTGTATAGTCGCTCTATTCAAGATTTGATATTTCAGTTTTGGGGTTTCTGGTCTAGCTATAATCTCCAACTATTCAAATGTAATGTCAATCGACGTCTCCAGATGCCCTGATCTATCCCCTATCATTCTCTTCATCCTTTCCTCTATCACTCCTCTTTGTTTTCGCTCCAACTCTCTGTAACCCCTTACGTGTTAGTGGCTTCCCGCTTTTCTTGGAGGCTTAAAAAAATTTTTTTAAATTATCAGAAAATTAATTAATTATAATAAGAAAATTTCGAAAATAATTTCATTCATTTGTGAATAAGTTCTGAAAGTTTCACTAAAAACCGACAGTTTGTTGATTTTCGTAACCATTTCCAAAAATGAGTTTTTCACTGTAAAAACGGTGCTAAAATTTGCGATGCTAATTTGTAGTCGACCTGCTGATGTATGAAAAACAAGTTTTTTAACCAAAATTTATAACGTTATAAAAACATCAAAAAAATATAATTAAATAATACGCGGAAATATACGCTCTATACAGACACACACACACACACACACACACACACGCGCACACACACACGCGCGCACACATGATCGATGTAGAAAGAGAGTAATTTTCACTTTAAGCATGTGCGCGTTTAACTTGTTACAAAAGTTTTCTTGGAACAAATATATAAGCTTTTCCTCTCTCATATCAATATTACCTGTGCTGACTTGGCAACGAGACAAACAAAGATTGTGGCGGGGTAGATACTTCTGGAGTGATGTTTAGTTGGATGCTGGGAAATGGAAGGGGCAACCGGTCGAAGATCAAATTGAATGCCGCCAAATCAATTACAAAGAACTATCAGGTTCCTTAGCCACAGGTTTATTGGCAGAAAAATAAAAGGTCAGGAACTATAAAGGACTGGCTATCGGTCTATCGACCCATTGATTTTGCATATATGATAGATAAGAAGAGACCTGGAGATCCGAAAATAGATACATATGAACAAATTAAGTTTGATTGAACAAGGGAGGCATGAGAAGAATGAAATAGAAAGAAAGAAAGAAAGAAAGAAAGAAAGAAAGAAAGAAAGAAAGAAAATGATCAGAATGAGATAGATAGATAGATAGATAGATAGATAGATAGATAGATAGATAGATAATGATCAGAATGAGAGAGATAATCAGAATGAGATAGATAGATAGATAGATAGATAGATAGATAGATAGATAGATAGATAGATAATCAGAATGGGATAGATAGATAGATAGATAGGTAATTATCAGAATGAGATAAATAATGATCATAATTAGAAAGACAGATAATGATTAGAATGAGATAGATAGATAGATAGATAGATAGATAGATAGATAGATAGATAATTATCAGAATGAGATAGATAGATAGATAGATAGATAGATAGATAGATAGATAGATAGATAGATAGATATCAGAATGAGATAAATACTGATCAGAATGAGATAGATAGATAATGATTAGAATGAGATAGATAGATAGATAGATAGATAGATAGATAGATAGATAATCAGAATGAGATAGATAGATAATTATCAGAATGAGATAAATACTGATCAGAATGAGATAGATAGATAGATAGATAGATAGATAGATAGATAGATAGATAGATAGATAGATAATTATCAGAATGAGATAGATAGATAGATAATTATCAGAATGAGATAAATACTGATCAGAATGAGATAGATAGATAGATAGATAGATAGATAGATAGATAGATAGATAGATAATCAGAATGAGATTCATTCTAATGTTAGTGATGTCGGTATTCTGCCTTCCAATTTTCCCCTTGCTGCGTCTCTCAGTCAAATCGTCGATTTCCCATATCGTTTCTCTAATATTTCTGATCAACTTTGCTTCTTTACTTGATTTGTTCCCAATCTCCTCTCCTGGTTTTCGTCGATCATCGCGATTCTGTTTTCTATTAAGTTCGGATCACTCTGTAGTATCTGTTGATATTTCACTTGAGTCGTATATTAAAAAGGAACTTCTTATTCACAAGGCCTGCTTCTCTTACCAACAGACTGATTCGGATTCATTTCTTGACTTTATTTGTGACGCCGCTTGGATTAATATTTTTAAACTTCTTATTCAGGATTGTGCCATTGAGGTTTCATCTTGGGTAAAAGCCGGGGTCAATAATTCTGTGCCTTCTCGAAAATACCTTTGTACACGCCTGCCAGTTCAGCCTCTACAGCGCAAAGCAATCACTATTTTCCTGGTTCTACCAACGTGATAGTTCCGACCACAGAAGATGCCTCTTCGTGTCTGCTCGTAATAATTGTAAACATGTCCTCAAAGAGGCTAAGAGTGAGGCACTCTAAAGCCTCTAACAATACACCACTCGCACATCCAAGCTTACAATAACTGATATTCCCAAGCGGTCACCTATCTAGATACTGAGCAAGCTCGACGTTGCTTAACTTCAATGATCGTATGAGCACTATTATGTTTTTACCTCATGTATAAATTTGATGATTATTTATTTGCTTGCCCACGTATGCACAAATCAGAACGCAAGCGTGTTCTTGCTTATATCTGGTCGTTTGATTTATCTAAACCCCAGATATATATATATATATATATATATATATATATATATATATATATATATATATATATATATATATATATGAAAATAGACAAAAGGAAAGTTACCTTAGCCATCGCGTTTCGTCCTCTTATAAAGACATCAAAAAAAATATAAAGATTTTATTCTGCAACAAGTATTTATAAAGGAAAGTTAAATTGCGAATAGTTTTCAAAATTTTTAACTTTAAGTTACGCCCATAAATATTAATGAATCTAACTGAAAAGTTTGTGTAAATTATGGAGGCTACTAAGTGACATTATTTAATGTCTAATAACAAAAGTGGATAAATTATCTATCTATCTATCTATCTATCTATATATATATATATATATATATATATATATATATATATATATATATATATATATATATTAAAATAATCATTCATACAGAAAGTAAATTAGTAAAGTTAATGTATAGGATACAGGTTCGATTTCTGTCGAAGGACGCATATTTTCTATTTCTCGGACATTCAGGCCGGTAAATGTTGTTTAATACTGTTTATTATAAACAGAACATTTACTTAAATATTTGTATCTATAAAAAGAACGTATAAACATAATAAAAGTCGGACTTTGTCCATTTCATAATATATATATATATATATATATATATACGTTGAATAAATGTCTGGAAGTATAAAAACACATAATATCATTGTGAAGGGTCTGAATCCACCTCTTATCTTCTCAGCTATGGGTAAACTATTAGTAGGACTTGTATCAGTAAATCATTATCTCCAAAAAATTCATATTTTCTGGCTTTAAAAAACCTGAAAACTGTTGATAAGTCATAAAAAACAAATCAATCAATCGATATACATATACACGGAGTGTGAAATTGTTTTCAGGTCGATACCAAAGCAAAAAATAAAACCAAACGACCAAGCAATGACAATTTGTTTTGAAATACAATTTTTAGCCTAACAGAAAACTTATCAGCATTGCCTCATAAGCAGTTAGGCTTTGAATAAAGTCAGTCAGTTATGAGCCATGCATGATACTTTTTGTAGGCGATCAAAGTATCTTTTGATACATGACTGACGAGACAAATTTTTTCTTCCCGTTAAAGTTGCCATTTTCTTTCTGCGGTAACCAGTTCTTGCTATCCAAACTGCTTTCCGTCCGATCTGTCCTGCTGATTTAAAATAGCTGGAGGGAGAATTATATTTCCATACCCTTATTCAAGAAGGGTATTAACATAAAAAGTGAATGTAATGGATTCGACTGGAATTCGAATTCGGGTCTGCGATTCCTAACGTACTTGTTTTGAATACAATATATATATTCAAAACAGAAGATTGCGTTGTGCAACCGGTGAGGAATGATATGTATATCTATTATTATTATTATTGTTATTGTTATTATGCGATTATTAAAGTCCTCACATTTGAAATCGTTACAAAAAAAATTTTCATATTTCAATATCTTTATAATCAATTAATATATGCTTAATACTGTTATATTAAATCGATTTCTATTTTATTGACACCAGCACTCAATATGCGATATCTTATGTCTTATATATATATATATATATATATATATATATATATATATATATATATATATATATATGGAAATCTTAAGGACACATTGGATAAAGGCGTTGGTTAGATCCAGTGACAGGACCCAAAGAGAAAATAGTGGCGAACTTGGAGGTAGAATTAACAGGAGATAACTGATAACTGACATTCATTAGACATTAAACGTGAAACTAGATCAGTCTACCCCAGCGAGAGCGAAATAAAGGGTTCAGTTCGACATTCCAAGCAGCTGAAGAAGGCTGAGCGAACAACGGCCGAAACGTTGTGATAAATATGGCAACAAAGATGAGGGCCATAGTGAGAATAATGCAAATAGTGTACATAATACATCTCAGAAATATATACAGTGATTTTCCAAGCGTAGCTTAGATGTGACAAAGGCCGAAAAGTGAGGGACGAACTCACTACTCAGTCACCAATTGTTTTAGCAGACAAATTTTTATATATATATATATATATATATATATATATATATATAAATATATAAATATATATATATATATATATTGAATAAATAATAAACAAGTATATAAAGTAGCTATATAAATTAACCCTGTGCGTCTCCTTTATCGATGTTTAGTAACATGAATGGGTCAAGCAAGGAAAAAGTCAAATAGAGATTAGTAATGGCTGATCGATTGACGTCGGCGTCGTTACCGTAGCAATCAAAGTCAAATCGATCTTTATCTGACAGATACAGTCTTACCCTTCGAGATGCTGTACAGTTTGGGGAATTGACTTTAAAGTTCTGAACTAAGGTCCGGGGTTGCGGATGTGGCAGACTGTTGCCTTCTGCCAAACCTCGGCGGCTAGGGTATAGCAAGACTGACCCTGGGGACGATGGCCACTATCTTTATCATGTCTGTGTTTAGGATTTAGCTTTGTTTGCCAAGATCTTTCGATTGGCGTCGTTTGCTTGTCAGATGAAGAATATTATCATACGACACGATATCCTGTTGCGTTATCGTAATTGTGGTGGATATGCAAGTCTCGTAATGTTTATCTCCGGGAAAAACAGAATTCGACAGGGCAAGTTCAAATTATTTGTCGAGGAACTCATACTTCCCTTCTCTTTTTTTTTAATCATGTCACCGCATGCAAAATGATAGTGACCCTAAAACGCTATTATATACGGTATAACCCTAACCCTAACCTTGTCACTAAGACGCTATTATATACAGTAAAACACTAACATTAACTCTGCAACCCTAAAATGCTATCATATTGTTGTAGAGTAGTTTCACAGTGGAGGCTGGTATTTCACTAAGTCGGTCCTAAAATAGGTTCGACGTACAAAACGTTAGGAACTTGATAAATACGTAATTTTCAGAGAAATCTAGTGGTGGTCGCTTTTTTAGTATCCGACTAACGGTCGTCCGACATCGACTGACTGACTGACCAACTCAGTGAGAGTATTTAGTATAGTAGGCAGAGAGTTCAACCGGTCAGCTGGTCGTCCGACTTCAGACTGAACTCAGACCAACTCACTGAGCGACTTAGCGACTGCTACTACTCCTACTTATTATAGGTGGGAGAGTCTAGAATAGAATAGGTGTGTTCCACTATAACACATATGCAGTATAAAGCTAATCTTAACCCTGCCACTAAAACGTTAATATATAGCGTATAACCCTAAACCTTCTGCTAAAACGCCACAGTTTCATCCAAACCCTAACCCCGTCACTAAAACGCTATTATATACAGTATAACTCTAACCTTCACCCTACCACTGAAACGTTAATATCTCTATCTATAAAAGGCAGGATGTGTGTGTGTGTGTGTGTGTGTGTGTGTGTGTGTGTGTGTGTGTGTGTGTGTGTGTGTGTGTGTGTAACGAATGCACGGCCGCAATTTTCGACGGATTTGCACCAAAATTTACATGCACATGCTCCAAGTTAGCGGGAAGGCCAAGACCGACCTTGCATTTCCCAACTCCCATTGATAGTGGAAATAATCGATTGTTTCATGCTTCTACGTCAGTTTTCATATAGTTCGCGGCGATATTTTACTGGCCAGAGTGAGAGCCAATAGCTGGCTACCACGAATAGGCAGGAAGATTCTATTGGCCAGCGTGAGAGACAACAGCTGACTGGCACGAATGTTAACTAGCATGCTAGCATGCAAAAAAATAATCGATAGCTACATTCGTCACAAATGGGAAAAATTTAAATCTGCATGGCACTTTACTCGAATTGGCTCATTCGCTTGCTTAAACTCAACGTTGATTCTGATTCCGCAGAACTGGGTTGGGTGTGAAAAAGTATTTGTTGATAACATTCTTTTTTCATTCGGTTTTTCCAGTTATGTGTCCTTTTTTAAAGCTGATCGTTTTGTGTTCCTTTTGTTTAGTTCTTTTTTTCGTAACAGATTTAATGTTTAGTATAGAGCTTAGAAAAAATTCGCAGTGTGAGATAGGCAAGAAGTAAGGCATGTAGCAACATCAGCACGGCAAAGGGCACTCCTTTAAAGGCAAGGAAGGGCAAAAATATTTTAAGTCAAGTGATAGCGATTGCTGTATGAGTCGTACGATTTTTGAATCAAGCACGGGCAACGCCGGGCCATGCTACTAGCATACAGTATAAACCTAACCCTAAACCTGCTACTAAAACGCTATTATATGCAGTATAACCCTCATCCTAAACCTTCTAAACCGCTATTACATACAGTATAATCTGAACCTTAACCCTGCCACTAAAACGCTATTATATACAGTATTTTCTGGTAATTGAATCGGCGATAAAATGGAAAACAATATCTATTTTCATTGTATCGTAGTTTATAATGATAAAATTTCAAAACTTATGTAAATTAGAGTTAGAAATTTTTTCTTTATTATCATCAACGACCTCCATGATATCATCATTTCTCGTCTCGGTATCTATTCTAGTGAAACAACTAATATAATTTCGATAAAATAAAATTGGCGGCTGATCTCAAAAATGGCCGACAATCTGTTGTTAACAGAGGCAAGAAGTGGCTTGTTAATATTCACGCCTCTAAAACGAAACTGCTCTCTATTAAAGGACTTTTTTGCCTTTCATCATCATGGCTGATGCTTACCTCCAGATGAGACGTTAGTGAGGAGAAAGGACAATAAAAGAACAGGCCTCAGGAAGACGAAAGATGGCGACTTATGTTGCATTTGAAGATCGTGGGTGACAGGGAAGGAAGAAGCCGGAAGAGAGTTCTTCAGACGAGAAATGCCAGAAATGAAAGTATCAGAATAGAAGTTACGGTTGCATCTATTTCAACAGTAAAACGATGGGACCTAATAGCCAATCTAGTAGTACCCTTAAATTCTATTAATTCCTTAAATTACAGAACAGGCAGGGGGGAATTCACGTTAGGGTGATGGGAAAGGGACTGAGACCGATACACCAGTTTTTAGAACCGATTACAGAACTAATTCTTTTTAGAAAGACACGAAACTATTTTTCTCCCCCAGCAAGGGAAACCAATCAAGGGGGAACGATAAATCTGAATTTCAAATCATTTCCCAATGTCCCATCAAGAAGCCAGGTAAAATCCGTTAGACGTGTCGAAAAAATTGAAAAAAGCATCCATTTCATTGACATATAGTTTGACCATTCCATATTTACCCGCCTCTTCATGGTTGTAGAATGTGACAAAAGGTCGGTTAAATGTAGAATGCCCATACAAGTGTCTATGTACCCACGATAAAAATTGCTTAGTCTCCGCGACCACTGTCACATTGGTGTCGATATCCACCTACCCACCCACTTTAGCGCAATAAGAGGGCTGCTGCTGCCAGGTTAGAATCACCGGAGCTAAGCTTCCCACATAACATCCTCATTAGATGAAGATAGATCAGATAGTACCCTTTTGTGACGGTTACACACCTGGCCCAGTGTCGGATCCTTTGGTTACGGCGCCGACGGTGACGTCGCTCCTCCTGGTCGCTCCTCCTGGGTCCAAGCGTGCCGCTCCAACCCTCTGGTCAGATGATCACCAGCCTCGCCTCTCCCGACTCGCTTCCAACACCTGGTCACGAAAGCAACTGTACCGATCTCCGGTCTGTCTACCCACGCTGTGTTTTAGATCTTAGACAGACGGGACCAGCAGGGGCTGGGGCCGATACGAGCTGAGTCCGACGGGGGGGCAAAACACAAATAAAAAAAAAACTCACGACACCAAACAAAATTGCTGATAAAAAAAGGGTAACAACCTTTTATATCTTAATGTCCGTTACATAAAAACAAAATTGTTCTCACTTTCCCGACCCGTTCTGTGAACTATGGCACCAAGCTTCTATCACAAAAATAGCAAAAAAAAAAATCGAACTACCTACTTTCTAGAATCATGTATGTATGTCGGCGTGTGGTTCAGTTCGACATTGGGCTAATTTCTATCGGTCGTTCGCAGTTGGTTCTTCTCTTCGACGTGAGTTGTATTTCTTCTTCTTCGTTTGTTTAGACTGGTAGATTTCTTGTTTCAACCCAGTGGAAGATTTCTTGCTTCGATTCAGTGGAAGATTTCTTGCTTCGATTCAGTGGAAGATTTCTTGCTTCAATTCGGTGGAAGATTTCTTGTCTTCAACTTGGGCTGGAAGGATTTCTTGTTTCGAGGATTCTTCTGTCGTCCGAGGGTGAACTGCAACTCACGCCCAACCTAACTCCAACTTCAACTCAACTTCAGCTCCAACTGATTTCTGCCGACTGGGGTCCTGCTTATATTGACGCCGCAACAAACCGGGGTGGGTCGGTCGGCGTCAGGGGTTTCTCGATAATTTCAAAAACTGCCGTATTAATTTTGAAAAGTCTTTCCATTATCGTTATTGTTTTCACCCTACTTTCTCACAGTGCTCTTGGGGGGCGGCGCATATCTATTTCTCTTAGTCTCTCTCATGTCAGGTGATCGCTCTCAACCAATCGTTCCCGATCGAACCTTTCTTTCTCTTCTTTTCCGCAGCCCACGTGACCGCCTCGTCCAACAGTTATTGATCGAGGTTTTCTTTCCTTCTTCTTCCGCGGTCACGTGATTGTATTCGACCAATTGTTATTGACCGAACACCCTCTCCCTTTTGTTGGCGGGTGTGGTTACATCGTGCTGGTTTTAAAAAACAAAATCCGATTTCGCACCTTTTTTGCACGTACGCAAAATGACAATCCTTGCCCTTTCTCACCTGGACTTTGTCAAACAGCCCGCTGCTAATTAGTCTTGACTTTTTAGAAAGGATCTTTTCCGCCTTCCTGGCGCCCTCCGTGGTCCAAAAACAATTGCTCTTCTTTTTTACCTTTTTTTTTTCCTGATAGTCGAGAATCTTAATTATCTAGGTCGAAATATCTCTACTTTCTTAACGTGGGTGTCCAATTCTTAACAGGTCAATTCCGTATATCGTTTTCACCAGTCACTTCCCCAACCCAAAGACACTTTCTCTCTGACTAAAGTAAAATTCATTTCTATTATTCTAATTTAAAAAGTACCTTTCGTTATTTTGATAAGAATTCTTCTACGAAAATGTCGGTCAGCGCTCCGACATCGACCGATATCTCAATCTATTCTTTCAACAAAATTAAGGTCAGTCAGAGGCTCTGACCGACATCTGGTCAACACCCAGCGGCCTGTTTTGATATCATGTCTTTTCCTTTCTTTCCCCTTTTGTTATTATCTTTCCTTTCTTCCTTTTTTTTTCTTTCTTTTCTTTTTCTTTGCTTTAGGATCGTTTAGTACATTCTTAGTGAATTATTTTCAACCCAGTTATTTTCCGTTTTAAAGAAAAAAAAATTAACAACCTGTTTAATAAACTGAATAAGAAAAAATTAACTCATATTTCTATGAATATTTCCAATAAATGCAAGGTGCCATACTTTGGTGCCAGCTTGAAAGTTGAGACGCCTATTTATTTTCTGCCAGCAGTCCCCTTGCTGGTGGCTCCGAGAGAGAATTACCCGGAGAGGTACTCAGAACATTTGCGACCTCTTACCTAAATAAAATATATTTACCTGAAAAGTACAGTCACCATTTGATGTTTTTTTTTTTAAAGCCATGTTCTTTCAGAATGTATTCGATCGTGTTTTCCATAGTTTTTTGTTTCTTTATTATCTGTGAATTGCCATAACTTCTTGGGAAATACAGTAGAGGGCTTACCATTTGTCTTCTCCACTTGTTCTAGAGGGGCTGCCACCCAAGACTATCTTGTTATTTAACCCATAGCGGGAAAGGTATTAGTGAAAAGGATGTGCAAGAGGTTTGGCTTGGATTTGAACCTGACACTTACCACTTTCCATGTCAATGACCTCAACCCACCTCTTGGGAAACTGATTAAAAAGAAATAGCTATTACATTATTGATCTGTCGATTGGCTGTTTTAATGTCACGTTCGTTCAGTCCACATGTCATCATGGCTTTCCACAGGTTCCTTTTGTTTATTATCTATGAATTGCCATCACTTCGTGGGGGAAGATAGATTGCTTCCCTGTTGCCTTCTGAATTGAATTTCAAAGCTGTCCTTTCCTATAGTGTACACTGGTATTTATCCCATTATGGGAGGAAGAAAAATGACTTTCCCCTCGGGTATTACTGTGAATTGAGCGCTTGAATTTTCCACATTCCGCACGGATATTTGTTACACATCAACGTATGGGATTCTTTAAATTCCGATTAAGAATTCTGCGACAGAGGTTCTTCTTGGCTCAAAGCCGGCATCGGTGGGATTGTATCTTCTCGCAAACACCAGGTGAAACCATAATCTTCTTGCTTCACACCTGCCTGTTCAGCCACAGGAATCATTTTTCCGGATGTGACAACCTGATAGTTCCGATAATAACAGACGCTTCTTTGTGTCTGCTTGCAATAATTGTAAATGTGTCCTCAAAGAGGCCTTCTATGCTGATAGAATGAAGCAACATATAGCCTTTTTCAAGTTCGGTTTTCGTGACTACTGGCCGCTCTGTGATCGTGTGTTAAATAAAAGTAAGCCTTCCTCTATTCTCAGTTTGAGGTGTTAACATTTGCTGATAAAGCAGAATGATTTTCTCATAAATTCTCTTCCATTTCTACTCTTAACTCGTCTGGATTATATTTGCTTGGCTTTCCACTTGAATACCTATAGAGTGATATTCATATAACTTCGTCCATGCTTTAAGCTATCATCTCTAAACTGGATCCCCACAAAGCATGGTAAATTGATGTTATCCCTGCAATAGTCTTTAAGAAATGTGTTCCTATTCTCTCTAAACTCTACAATAAATACCTTACTGCTTCTTGCCTTCCTGTTTGTTGGAAATCCTCTTCTGTACTTCAGCTCTTTAAAACCTCGGACAAACCGCCTGATCCTTCTATCGGGGTATTAGCCTTCTGCTTCTTTTTAGCAAAATACTACAGGCTCTAATCAACTAGTTAAGCATCTCACAATGCACTGGTTACTTTCATATAAGCAATATGGCTTTCTCTTCTTTGACCGTTGTCTTGAATGGCCGATCTTCTAGATCTTTTTGCATTAATGCGAGTGCAGCTTTCTGTCTTTGGACATACATTGTTGCCAAATCTCATAAATGACTTTCCTGATGTCATCAGTTCTCATCTTGGTATCTAGGCTGATGACGTAACTATTTACCCTATTTAAATGTAAGACTGATCGGTTCGATAAGGTTAAATTGGCAATTGATCCCAAAAATGACCTTTTCTTTTCTCTTATTTCTGTCTTTTTTTCTTTCTTTTCTGCCTTCATTCAGTCATTCAAGCTTTTCTGCTTGTTGGAAATCCACTTGTGCGGTTTTTCAGAACTCAGGTGAACCTTCTTATCCTTCTAACTATGGGGCTATTACTCTTCTGCCTCTTCTTGGAAAAGTGTTAAAGTCTCTAGTTAACCCTGAAATGGTTAAGCATCTTACCTCAGAGGGTCTTCTTTCAGTTTAGCAATATGGTTTTAGCTTCTCTACGTCAACTGATGTATTAACGATTATTTCTAAAAGAGTCTAGCAAGCTTTAGATAAGAATGTTGAAGCTCGGATTGTTGCTTTGGAAATCTCAAAGGCATTTAACAGGGTTTGGCGCAATTGTCTTCTTCACAAATTGAAAGGTTATGGTATTTCTGGACGATTTTTTTAACCGGTTCAGTTTTTTCTTATCAAATCGCGAAATGAATGTTATCTTGAATGGCCACTGGTTCAACTATAATGTTATTAAACTTATCAGACGTTGCGAAAAAAATTTACATAAAATAAATAGACAACACTTGTCTATATCATTTAATAAAAAAGGGTATATATACATATATATATATATATATATATATATATATATATATATATATGAAGAAATATAGCCTTTAAGGTGTGCTATATTTATGGGATAAAGTGCTCAATATCAGAAATAGAGCGTGTAAAAATAAAAAGTGAACATTGAAGTCAACGCTTAGAGGCGACAGGCTGTTTTATGCTAGATGCAATCGTCAGACCTAAACAGTCTGTCGCCTCTAAGATTTTATTTCAATGTTCATATATATATATATATATATATATATATATATATATATATATATATTTTAATTGAAAACGACTGATAACCATAAACTTTGACTGATTACCATAAACTTTTTATGATATTTTTTCTTGCATTCGAACAAGTTTTTTTTCTGGACATAGAATGTGTAAAAAACTGTTCAAATCATCTATTGATCTGGGCGCTTTCGGCTAAACTGTTTTACAGTTTTGTTGTTGTTACTGCTGCTGTTGTTGTTGTTGTTGTTTACTTGAATATGTAGTTTTTTCTACACCAGTAACTGTCCCAACTTGAATTAGATAATAAAGAATCTAACGTAATAGGGATTGGTGCCCAAATATATATATATATATATATATATATATATATATATAGTTTGTCTTATAACGTTCTCGATCAATGACGTTTATAGAATTCCTAAAATGAAAGTGTGTAGAGTTTAGTCGTCTGAACGCACCACGAAGATTCTATCAGTGACCATGGTAGCCACATTTCTCTGGTCCGACTGACAACAACCATATTTCCCAGATATCGACTGTTGTGACTTTTTCCTCTTCAATAATCAAATACCGCTTGAAAGGAACAAAATTTAAAGACGTCGAGGACATCCAAGAGAATGCAAACAGGCAACTACTCGCACTCCCCTATCTCCCAAAAAAGTAAGTTCCAGGCACCCTCCCATCAATGAAAACAGCGTGGGTTAAAATGTGTAATATCAGAAAGGGCTTCTCCGAAAGAGCATTAATTCCGAATGTATATGTGCTGTAGTTTTCTTTTTATAGCACCAGTCCCATTACTTTTTGATCAGAAATCGTATATATATATATATTATAATATATATATATATATATATATATATTATAATATATATATATTATAATATATATTATAAATATATATATATATATATTATATGTGTGTATATATATATATATATATATATATATATATATATATATATATATAAAAATGGACAAAGTCCGACAATTATTTTAAGACATTTTATGTTTATACATTCTTTTTTATAGATACAAATATTTAAGTAAATGCTCTGTTTATAATAAACAGTATTAATAATATTTACCGGCCTGAATGTCCGAAAATTTTCATAGAAAATATGCGTCCTCCGACAATTTTATCGAACCAGAATCCTAAATGCATAATCATCATATTTTCATAAACGATTGGGCCACAGAGGATCGTTCGGTTATAATAAGGAGAACCAGAAAAAAGTTGATAATAACAACAAATTTGTTTTATGAGCTCTGGTAAAACAAATTCAATGATAACAGCAAAAATTGCAATATGAGCACTGGTAAAAATGGTTGCTGAAGACATTAGATTTATAATACCCAGAAATTCATACGCAGATGAGCTCAAGGACACATGGCACAGTGGATAAAGGCGTTGGCTCGATCCAGTGATAGGACCCAAAGTGTGTGAGTTCAATACCCAGTTAAGGCAGTGGAGAACTTGGAGAGAAGAATTAGCAAAAAATGACTGATAAGTGACATTGCACATGAAGCTAAAACAGTCTACATCAGCGAGCAAAATAAAGGGTTCAGTTCGATGTAATAAATATGGCGACAAAGATGAGGACAATAGTCCGAATAGCTATATTTCTGAAAAATTGTTTTAAGAGAAATATTTCATAAATTTCAACTGACAGTAGTCGAATGCCAAATGTTTCCTTATAGGGAAAGGGCCATATATTAACATTATCATTATCATAGTATTAGGCTCCAAATGGTAACAAGCTTGTATAAATAGAAAGCAGGCCAGAGCTACAAGGATACAGGATTATAACGACTAATGATTGGCCACGTCCTGGAAGGACAGAGTACATAAAAGAAAAAGAATTGATGCATATCCGCTAGATGATCAATTATTATCGATCTGCCCATCCTCATATGGACGGCATATAAACCAAAGCTTAAAGCATGCAGACATTTCGCAAACTGCCTATGAAGCCGTCTTTTATCACTGTTTATTTCGGCAATGGAAATGATTACTACATTTATCGAAAAATGTTACTACATTTAACGAAAAGAAAAACAATTTGCTTTCTTAAACAGCCATGAGCAAATTGCGGCCGTCTTGGGTATGACGATAAACTACATCCGCGTCCTGGGTAAGACGATAAACTACGTCGAACAGCAAGGCCTCTGATCAGGTTTTGAGGAGTGTGGAAACCACCTCTTAATTACTGGTGTTCCCAGGCCCACCCTGACCTGGGGTGGTAGTACCTGTTAGGGTCCGAGCTATGGGAAAATAGTTAACCCGCCCCCCAACTGGGCTCAAAACACTACGGAAGTGTAAAAATAGGTTTTAATACCAGAAATATTTTGTAAAATAAAAGAAACGATTATTACCAGAAATACATTTTTGAAAAAAATTTTTAATTTAATAAAATTTTAAAATCATTAAATAAATTTGAGGCAAATAAATATTTTTTTTTTTTCACAAACCAAACCAGAAATATTTTGGAAAAAATTATTACCAGCAATAAATTTTTTTAAAGAAAAAAATAAACCAGCAATACTTTTTCAAAAAAAAAAATTTTTAATATACATTTTGAAAAAATATTACCAGCTATACATTTCTGAAAAAATATTACCAGCGATACAATTTTGAAGAAAAAATATTACCAGAAATAGATTTTTGGAAAAAAAAATATTACCAGCAATAAAAGTTTTGTGGCATTAAATAATTTTTTTGAACAAATGCGTAAAAACAAAACAAAACAAAGCAAAAATTGTTGCCTGCGTTTTTTGCAACATCGATAGGCTTCTTTTTTGAATGAAAATGTTCATAATTTCATGATTATCGATGTTTTTTTGTTGTTTCTTTTTGAAAATAAAATATCCTTTTCAACCAAAAATCTCGTGCAAAAAAGCAACATGCATAAATATTGATTAGTACAATATTCTGTGAATTTTATAAGTTTTCGTTGAAGTTAACGTTGTCAGCATTTTAACCGTTGGCGATTTTTCATTAAGGAAGATCATACGTGTAAACATTTTGTGCTCCAAAAACAGGAAACTTCAAGGATAATTATTTTTCACTAGAAAATAAATGTTTCTTCTTTTACAAATATTTTTACATTTTCAAATGAATAAATTAGAAACAAATCACATCCAGCAATGTGCGTTAAACACAGTCATCAGTTTATAATATACCAAAACACCAGTTTTTGTTTTTTTGTTTTTTAATTTTAGAGGGAATTTTTTCTCCAAAGAAAAAATTCGACTTTTCACAATTTCCAAGGCAATTGTTTATATATATTGTCTTTCGTTTTGAAAAAATGTCTGCAGTATCGTTAATGAAAAATAACCATGATTTATTTTTTAGTAGCGCGACCCACCTTATTACGTAATGTACCACGTGTGGCCCACGAAAAAGGTCTCCATGCCTGTTTTAAAAGAAAAGCTAATTCACTGTCCATCCCGCGCTCGCTACATAAAACTTGGCATGCGGTTGAGGGTCGTTCAAAAATGTTTTAAACCTCATTCAGAAAGACGAGCCACAGCTGAACATTTTTCTTGTGGCAACACATTACCACTTTCAAATCTAATTTCTGTCTTAATTTCTATGCAGATGAGGTCAATACAAAGGTGAGAGATGCGCGACAAATCTAAAAATGGACAAAACAGAGTCCCGATTTCAGTCATAAAATATCTGCAAAATGAAATTATGACACCCAAAGATTCCATATGAGGACTCGTACAGACACCCCTTCCTATGGAATTGTGAAGAATTTTTCGCAAAATTCAAGCAGGGCAGGGACAGCAAAATGATCCTCGGTCAGGTCGTCCAAAAACCTCAACCATTGATGAACAAGATGATGTCATTCACCGTATGGTTTTTTTAACTGACAGACGTCTTACTGTCCATTCAATAGCTAAATCCATATATTTTATTTCTGGTTCGGTCCATATCTGTTTTTAATCTGGTATCTTACGAATAAGTTAAGACGGGTTCCAAGAATACTGAAATGGGTTGTCATTTTCATTACTGGTTATGGATGACACACGTCTTACTGTCCGGCAGATATATTCAGTCCATTCGCATTAGTTCTGGTTCGGTCCGAACTGTTTTATTCAATGATATCTTGGGATATATCTTTCGCTGTCTGCAAGATGGGTTCAAGAATGTTTTTTAATATTCCCATCATTTCAAGGACTCTTCTGACTTGTTTTTAGGCTGACCCTTTTCATTTCAATTTTCTGTAAATTAGTAACTCAAGATAAAACCTGGGTTCACCACTTCGAACCTAAATCAAAGATTGAATAACTGTGTTGGAAACAGTGTAGTCCTCCACCCACGAAAAAGTTTCAAATGTGTTTCGCTTGTTGGCAAGTTTAATGGCCACTGTTTTGATAGGTTCTATTCCAATAATCATGATATATATCCAGGAAAAGGAAAGCTATTAATAACAGTATTATGCAATTTTGTTTCCAAAATTCAATAAACCTCCAACAAAACAATTTTTTCACTATTTCAAATCATCATTTGTTTAATATGGAAGGCTGTGTTGTAGACAGACTATAATGCACCTTTGGTATAGTCTTAATGTGATCTTCTTTTTATTTCACATGCACACAAAAATTTGACTAAGTTTTAAATATTCTATTATTGGAACAATACATTCCTATCCGTTTCAATCTTGACAATCTCTGCCCTGGACTGAGCAATAATCTCATAAATTTGAAGAAAAGGAATGATGAACTTGAATTTGTAATCCATAAAAAATCGGATAATAAAAGATTTTATTGAACTTGACGGAAATTATTTGATAAAGAAATTATAATTGGGACTTGTCTCGGAAAATTAGTTCGTTCATGACCGTTCACGCCCCTGTCAATGCCTTGTGGATTTAATGGACTATTTCACCTTTTTTATCGCGTAAAAGGGGAAAAGCATGATTTTGTTTCATGAGAAAAAATCAAAAGAAAGCAAAAGATAGATAGATAGATAAATAGATCTCTATTTTTTTTTGGGTTTTGATAGATAAATAGATAGATAGATAGATAGTTATCTGTTTTACTGTAAAAATCAATAAAAAATAAATAATTTTTTTTTTGTTTTTGTAAACAAAAACGCATATCAGATATTTTGGGTTCGGCTTTTTATATAATAAAGAAAGAAAATTTTAAGAAAGAAAGAAAGAAAGAAAGAAAGTTTAATGGCTGTTCCAGTGAAATCGAAAAAATAAGACTAGTTTCAAATCTTTTCATTTGTAACCCCTTAAAATTTTAATAAAATAACGACCAGCATTCATATTGTATTGCAATATTTTGTTAAACTTACATTATATATATTTATATATAAATAATGCAATATATATATATATTTATATGGATATTTATATTGTCGTAAAACTATATATGATTTTTATTATATTGCCTTAACTAAGAATTAAGATTCATCACGATATTAAAAAAGTAAAATCGGAAAATTTTCACAGGTTAAAACTAGTTAATAATAAATGTAAATGTAAGAGGCTGGCTGTATTGAGCACTTTATTATTTGCCCGTTTTTTGGTAGGGTAGCTTTTTCCATTAAACAAATTATATAATTAATTTTGCTCTCATTATTATTAGCAATTTTTTATTATTGTATATATTTAACTACAAATAAATTATTTTAATAGTAAATTCGGCTTTTTAAAATAAAAATTTAAAAATTATTCATAAAAAATTAACGTATTTTTAACATTTTTATTATTTACCTGAAAAATTTCTTATATTTAAATATATAATGCTTTGTGTAAATAAACACCTTATATATATTTATATATTCTCTTATATATATATATATATATATATATATATATATATATATATATATATATATATATATATATATATTGTCATCCACAGACAGACTGTTTCGCTGTATCACAGCTCATCAGTGTGGCTAGACGTCCGGTTGCCTCTAGCTAGGATCGAAACCCGACTGAATTGGCGTCAGTCGGGGATTCTACCACTAAGCCGTTGGCGCACGGCAGGGATGAAGGTGAATTTAAGTGTATTTATTTTTAGATAAACACACAGTGACTGAGAGAACTCGATTCGATTTACCGAAGAGTCTTGCATTATTAGCCGTAATAGTCACTGTTTACAAACCCACACTTCCTCCCCAGAGAGCTCAACTGAAATAAATTTTTCAGGAGCAAATCCTAAAAAGAAACCACCTTGATAACACCTGAACGGATCTTCTGGCTAAATACAAAATGACACATGATTTAAAAAAATTGTTAATCCTTTCAACCACGTTAAAAGAAAAAAAGAAAAAAAAAAAAATAACTTTTATTCCAATAATCAGATTTCTTAAATAAAGATTTCAGATCTTTGATTTAATAAATTCTTTGTTTTATCGAAGGTGGCTATTGTGTAAAATTTTCCTCCATACATAATAAATAATATTTGTTACCTGCTTTACACTTATGTCATGATAGATAGATAGATAGGTAGGTAGATAGATAGATAGATAGATAGATATTAAAAGAGAAAATAACTTAAACGGAAAGTTCTTGAGTGCTGCTATCGTAGCTTTCGAAAATGTAAATCTGCGCTCCGGATTTTCCTAAAATATCTCCTTTCCTAAAATCTCTTTCCCAAGCCAACATACATGGCGATAAAAAAAAGAAATTAAAAGAAAACGGTTAAATTAAAACGTGCTATTATTTAAAATAAATAAATATAAAACTAATTTATCAAATTTAAATAGAATAATGATTAATAATTATTTTTTTTTTTGGTCAATAAATAAATATATATATAAGTAAATAAGAGAAAAAATTCACCAACAATAACATTAACACATTTTCGTTTATTAAGTATTAAATTACTTCACTTAGCATCTTCCATAGTTTACCTTAACCTTCCCAATTAACCTGAAGAATATTCATGAACATTCTTAAGTGGAAAAAAATTCTAAGATATTTTTACTTCTGTTTATAAATACATATTTCAAAATAAAAAAAAAGTCTGATATTTGTCTTGATGAAATACATCAAAGGACGAAACGCATCGGTAAAGAAACATTTTCCTTTTTTCTTGTATTTCAGCATCACCTGTCTAGAAATATCTCCCTGTCCCCGCTTGCAGACATAATGCGTTAGTGTACTAAGTTACTCCCCCTCACCTTTTTTAGGGTATGTCCTTCACAAGTGCTTGATTGTCCTTAATAAAAGAATTCGATCGATAAATCTTTCTTGTGTGGTTGTTGCTCGGTGTTAAATTGTTTCAATGATTTAGATATTCAGTTTTCAGTTTAAAATAAATAACTTTCTGATTCTATGGCATTGTTCAAAAAATAAGAAAAATTAATCATGAAGCGTTAATATGGCTTGATTTTTAAACGCATGAAAGACCCACCCTCCTCCCTACGCAATATTTACAGTAAACTTGGGTTAATTATTCTTCTTTGAAAAATTTTCGCTTTTGTGTTTTTAATAATCCTTTCTAAAACAATCTATGCATCAAAAAGAATGTTCAATTTAGTTTAGTATGGAATCATATTTAAGAAACTATTGGCTAAATGGCAAAAATTAATTTATTTTGGACCTATTTGTTGCAGATTTTTATTATTTAGCTGAAATAGTCTAAACCAAATATTCACAAAAGACAATTTGTGTTTGCATTTAAATAATTTAAATCGCAATAAGGAAAGCATATGATGAAAAACCAGGGAGTTATAGCCGAAAAACATAAATTTTTTTTCGTGGTTTTTACGTTATAAAAAAAAAGCAACAGGACTAAAATAACATTCATCTTATTTCAAAATGGCAAATTTTTTTTAACATATTTTTAATCTTATCGGAAAAAAAGAATACAAAAATTCATGTTTTTTGATTTGGTAGTAATGAAAAAAATATCGATTCTTTATATCATTTTTGATTAACAAATTTCAATTAAAATTAATATTTTTTTTTTTTTTAAGTTTCTCACCCCAAACAAAGGCGGGTTCATATAGGACGCAAAAATTTACATTTAAGATCAGATATAAATGATATATAATGTATATGAGGATAAAGGATAAAATAGATCAAGGCAAAACAGATTTCGATTGACATTATTTTTTTAAAATGAAAAAGAAATTAAATAAAAAATTTAAAATTTAAAAAAAAATAATTAAAGAAAATTAAAAAAAATTAAAATTTAGTTTTTGGTTTTTTCTAATTATTTGTTTAACAAAATAGGGCAGCAAATGTTTGTCCGGAAAAACTTCCTTTTGGTAATAACAAGTGAATGTATTTTTCATTAAATTAAATCCAAGCATCGACCTGGTTTTTTTTATCAAATAATAAAAAAAAAATTCACCAAAATATTTATGAAATGGATTTTTTCAATTTTCTTATTAACAACAAATTAAAGAAACGGCGAAAACAATTCATAAATTTTAAAATTTATCAAGCAAGAACAAAATGATTTGGAAATCATGATAATTTATTGACGAAATCATTTCGCATTTAAAAATTTTTTATTTTTATTTTTTTTTTTTTTCTAAAGTTTTTTTTTCGAAATACCGTTATTTTAATTAATTAAACCATCAAATATAATTAGAATTTGTCATAAAAATGTGTTACTAAACTTTTATTTTTTTTTAATTAAAAAGGGAATTCGAATTTTATTGTTTTTATTTCTTGATTCCGAAGCGAAGAAATTATAAAAAAATTCCCATATTTTATGGTAAATCCATATATAAACCGCCCATACATTTGATATGAAATTTTTAATCAAACAAAAAACAGGGAAAGCGTCATAAAAGAATGTTTTTCAACTTATAGTTGAAACGTTTGAACGTTCCTAGATAAAAAAGATATTTAAAAATATTTTTTTAGGGTTAAAAAATTTTCTTATGTATTTTTATCATTTTAAAAGATTCAATAAAAAAATTCCAATAAGTATTTTTATATCAATAGGTTGTTAGAACGCTAATTTAAAGAGGAATCATATTAAGAAAATAAATGGCAAATGCCGATTTGGGATTAGTTTGTCTCAGATTTCGTTCAATTAATATTCAATAAAGAGCAACCAAACATTTACGAAAACATATCTGAATTTCATATGTAATTTATCATTAAAATTTAAAAATTAATAAATGAAAAACCAGGATAGATTGATTTTTCATTCAAAAAAAAATTTTTTTGAAAAGTTTTGAATGGTTTTTTCATTGAAAAAATAACATTACAAAAACCAAATCTTATTTTCTAAAATGGCAAAAAAATTTACATGTTTGAAAAAAAATCGGATAAAAAATGGAATTATTCATTTTTTATTTTAAGTAGTAAAAAAAATATTTTTTTCAAATTTTTATATATAAAAATCAATTCACATAAATTTATTTAAATAAATAATTAGCATGAAATATTTTTTAAGTATATACAAAAACATCAGCTTTTCCAATTTCCTTTTGTTCGCAATAACTTTTACCTTGGTTTTAAAAAATATTGTTTTAAGAAAATTTGCCAAACCCATTACATGAAAAATAAAAGATTCTCTTGACCTAATTTTGAAACATATATTATTTCATCGAAATTGGTTATTGGACGTTTTTAAACAAAACAATCATGAATAAAATACATATAGAATCTTCTTTTGAATGGATTTGGTTATTTTTTATATCTATTCTAAATTTTTACTATTTTTTATTTTTATTTATTTTATTAAAAAATAAATTCAACAATTTTTCTGATTCTATATTCAAAACTAATATAAAATTTTTTTTCTATTAGTTGAAATGATTTTCATTTATTTTTTTAATCCGAAAACCAAAAATTGTTTTAATAAAATAATAAAGAATGGAAAAATTGAAAATCTAGAAAAAAATATGTTTTTTCTCAAAAGACCCCAAAATTTTTGTATACACATATTTTCATTTTTTATAAACTTTTAATGTATAAAAATTAACCTTTAAATCCACTATCAACCATGAGAATTTAAATTTTTCAAATGAACGCTAGATACCATTTTTTTTTATTCTATGCCGCATCCGCTTATGTTCCCAAATTTGTTTTTTTTCAGGACAATGGGACTTATATTAAGTTAAAATTAATGTAATGGAAAATAAAAATAAAAAAAATTCCATTCCCATCCGGTAAATAAATATCTCTTCAGTGTCAACTCGGACTTTGTCAGCTGCAGCCTTTTTTTTTGTGTTTGTGTTGTGTATTTATAAATAGGAGTAGGTAGGCTTTCCTACCATCTGGTCAATACTCCTCCCCCTTCTTTTGGACAAGAGTAGAGGCTCACACCTTGTTTCTTGTTTTAGGTCGGGGTTCCCGGAATTTTCCCTCTCTTTCTCTCTGGTCTCTGTACTAGTGCTGCCGTGTTTCTCCCATGATGTGTGCAGTCTGTGGCAATGCCTCTTCATTCTGAGGGTACACGGTTGACAGTTTTCTGGTTGCTGTTTCCGACTGGTAGTTAGGAGCCCTAACTCTTGCGTAGCGTCTTGAGCGGCCGCTCTGATCAACAGTTGTATAATACCGGGGTGTCTGTAGTGCCATGTCGCGCATGGAAAGGTGTCCCTGCATTCACCTCCGGTGGGCAACCCTGAGGCCACATTATGTTGCAGGCTGTGCCAACTTCTCTCTGCCCACGTCACGGTCGATAACCGTCTGCTTCTTCAGGCCTTCTCATTTTTTTTTTACTAAATATTACATGAATGAAAACTAACGACGATCCAAAAAAAAGAAAACCCTAAACCAGCCCTTAAAAAATCACCTAAACCCTTTAACATTTCATTTTCTAACATCCGTGGCATTAGAACCAATTTCTGCAGTGTGGAATCTTTCCTCATTGCGAACTGCCCGGATATACTGGCTCTCTGTGAGACCAACCTTGACTCGTCTATCCCCTCCTCTGACCTCTCGATCCCCGGCTACCTTCCTCTCCTTAGAAAAGACTCTCAAACCCACATGCATGGCCTTGGTGTTTACGTCAAGGACCATCTCCCGCTGGCTAGAGAGCTGTCTCTTGAATCTCCAGACCATTCGTACATGTGTCTCCGGCTATCTCTTCTCAATGCTGTAAGCTACCTCTTCTTCCTTTATCGCTCTCCATCCTCCCAAGACTGTGGTGTAATCAAATGCATTTCTGACAGCATTGACAAGGCTCTCTCTCTCCATCCGTTTGCTCACATATTCGTGTTTGGTGATTTTAACGCCCATCATACCAAGTGGCTTAAAAACGCTACTACTGACCTTGCAGGCATTCAAACCCTTAATTTTTCAATTTCTCAATCCCTCACGCAAATAGTTGACTTCCCCACACGTTTTCCCTACAACCTGGACGGTAAGGCTTCTCTTCTCGATCTATGTTTTACCTCCATCCCCGAGTCCTGTAGCGCCACGCAGCTCTGCCCTCTTGGCAACTCTGATCATGCTGTAGTGTCTGTCAACATCTCCTTCAACTCCACCCCCTGCAAAGAACCTCCTACCACTAGAACCTCGTTCTGCTATCAACGAGCAGACTGGGACTCGTTCCGGGATTTCCTTCGCGATGTCCCCTGGGATGTTGTCTTTACGCTCCCCGTTCAAGAATGTGCTTCCGAGGTCTCCTCCTGGGTTAAAGCTGGAATCGAGGCTTTCATCCCCTCAAGGAAATATAAGGTCAAATCGCGCTCCTCCCCTTGGTTCTCCGCTGCTTGCTCAGCTGCCATTGCCCATAGGAATCACTTCTTCCACCTATATCGTAGCGACATGTCTGATTGCAATAGACGTCTCTTTGTCTCTGCCCGTAACGAGTGTAAGCGTGTCCTCAATGAAGCAAAGTCACTATTTGCTGCTCGAATGAAAAAACGTATTGCATCTCGCAAATTCGGCTCCAAGGATTATTGGCGTCTCTGCAAGAGCGTACTTAACAATAGCAAACCCTCTATACCTCCTTTGTTCAACCAGTTTGAGGTTCTGACCTCTTCTGCCGACAAGGCTGAATGCTTTGCTCGGAAATTCTCATTCAATTCAACGCTCGACTCTTCCGGTGTACCCACACCCGATTTCCCCCTTAGAACTGAGGCTCTATTGAGCGAGTTGCACATAACCCCGTCATCGGTATTGGGCATTATCTCTAAATTAGACCCCCACAAGGCTAGTGGTGGAGATGGGATACCAGCCATTGTCCTGAAGAAATGTGCGCCTGAACTGGCCCCTGCCCTCTCCAAATTATATAACTACTGCCTCAATGAATCTTGTTTTCCAGACTGTTGGAAGTCCTCATCCATTGTTCCTGTCTTTAAGAACTCTGGAGACCCTTCTGACCCTTCTAATTACCGTCCTATCAGTCTCCTACCCTCTTCGGCAAAGTCTTTGAAGCTTTAATCAACGCCGAAGTGGTTAAGCACCTTACATCCCATGATCTGCTCTCCGACAAGCAATATGGTTTCCGCTTTGCCCGTTCTACAGCTGATGTGCTTACGGCCATAACTGAAATTGTTTACCAAGCACTTCATAATAACGGAGAAGCTCGTGCCGTGGCTCTAGATATCTCCAAAGCGTTTGATAGGGTTTGGCATGCCGGCCTTCTTCGCAAGCTTCAGGGTTATGGAATTTCAGGTCGATTGTTTGACTTAATACAATCATTCCTGTCAAACCGTGTATTGAAGGTCGTTCTCAACGGATTCTCCTCCAGCTCCTATCCCACGAACGCAGGTGTTCCCCAAGGCTCCATCCTAGGCCCTACTCTGTTCCTTATCTTCATTAACGATCTTCCTGATGTCATAGGTTCCCAAGTAGGCATCTATGCGGACGACACTACTATTTACTCCTGCCTCAAAAACAAATCTAGTGTCGCTGACAAAACTAACCTGGCCGTTTGTCTCGAAAAGGACCTCCAATCGGTTGTGGACTGGGGCAGGAATTGGCTGGTTAACTTTAATGCCTCAAAAACAAAACTGCTCTCTATTACTCACCACAGAGAACCATCCCTCCCTGCCTCCCATTAGAATGTCTGACGCTTAACTCCACGAGAGCACCTCTTTGCGACTGCTCGGTCTCACATTGTCTGCTGACCTGAGATGGAACCAATACATTGAGTCAATAGCTTCGTCCACCGCAAGGAAAGTTGGCTCCCTGTGCTGCGCTGGAGTTGATCCTTCAAATCTACAAATCAACCATTCGCCCTTGCATGGAGTATTGCTGCCATATATGGTCTGGAGCCCCTTCTGTTTGTCTCAAGGTTCTTGATAAAATCCAGAGACGGATATGCAATGTAATTGGCCCTGATCTGGCATCTCGTCTGCAATTGCTCTCTCACAGACGTGCCGTCGCCTCCCTCTGTCTTTTTTACAAATACCTTCATGGTAACTGCTCCGGTGATCTGCTTTCGCTGGTTCCAAGACTTCATGAATTTAAGCGCTCAACGAGGCTGGCATCTCACTCTCACCCTTTCAGTGTCGAAACTGTTAGATGTAGCCGTCTCTTCTACTCCAATAGCTTCATGTCTCGCACCTCTCGCCTGTGGCACTCCCTCCCCTTTTTTCTGTTCCCCTGATAGCTATCTCCAACTATTCAAATGTAATGTCAATCGACGTCTCCAGATGCCTTGATCTATCCCCTATCCTTCTCTTCATCCTTTCCTCTATCACTCCTATTTGCTCTATTTAACTATATATAAATTTATTCATATTTTTTATATATTTAATTTTTAAAATATTTAAAAAAATTTGTTTTTGTTCTTTTTATAATATTTATTATTTAAATTTTTTAAAATTCATTAAAAAAAAGAATATATTTGATGGTTTTAAATTTCCATTGTCATTTTTGCAAAAATTTATTTTAAATTTAATATCTCATTTTCAAAAAAAAAAAAATTTCAAAATTTCAAATTGATAAAAGCATTTTATTTAATGCATTTAAATTTTTCCTTTTTTAAAAAATTTTATATTTTGAAAATTTTCAAAATCTCAATCCTGTCCTATGAAAAAATTTTTCAAAGAAATCAAATTTTGATATATATTTTGGAACTTAAAAAATAAATAAAAAAAATATAAAATTTTTTTAAAAATTGATTTGTGGTTTTGAAAAATGTTTTTAAAATGAAAAAAAAATAATTTTTATTTTTCAATTATAATTTTTTTATTAAATTTAAAAATACTTTCATTTATATATATTTGATTTCATTTATTTCTAGTAATGTATAAATTTTTAAATTCTTTTTTTATTTTAAATTCTACACTATTTTAAATCTTATAAATTGTTTATATATTTTCATATATAAATATAAATAAATTTAAAATATTTTTCTTTTTAAAAAAATGAAAAACTATTTTTTTTAAAAAATAATGATTTTTTTATTAAAAAATATATTGAATTAAAATTTCTTTTGAAAAAATTAAAATATTCATTTTTTTCATTTTTTCCAATTTGATTTTTATTCCAAATTTTTTTGATTAAATAATATTTTAATTTTCATTATTTCATTTTATATTATAATTGATTTTTTTTATTTTATAAATTTAATGATTTTTTTTATACTTTATAAAAAATAATGTAATATTTTTTTCATATTTTTTTTCTTTTATTTTCTAAATTTATTTTATATATATATATTTTTATATATATATATATATTTTTATATTTTTTTTCAATATATAAAATTTATGCATATAATATATATATATTTTAAAAATATAAATATATAATTTATATAAATTGGATTTAATTTTTTATTTTTTATTTTTTAAATTTGAAATTAAATATTTTTTTTTTATTTAGTTCGAATTTTTTTAATCCAAACAAATATTGAAATTATGCATTTTCAATTTTTACAAAATATAATTTTAAATTTTTTTTATGATATAAATTTTTAAATTAAATGTTTTTATATAAATGCTTATTTACTTTTTTCTTTAAAAATTTTTTTAAAATTAAAATTTAAAAATTGTTTTCTTAGTTTTATAAAATCAAACAATTTTCCGATAACTAAATTGATTATAACATTTCATTTTTTTATTTAAAATTTTTCTTTTCAATTTTATTTTTTTAATTGTTTTTAAAATTCATAAATAAAAAAATTTATATTTATATTTTTACAAAGATAATTTTGAAATCTATCAAATCATTTGTAAAATATTTATTTTCTTTAATCAATTTAAAAAAAAATAATTAAATATTTACTTTTTAAATCTTTTTATTGAATATCAAAAAAAAAAAAATAAAAATTCTTATTAGATAAAACTTTAAAGAGAAATTAAAAATAAAATTTAAATTCTATTTATATAAATGAAAAAAATTATTTTTGTCTGATTATCATATAGAAATATATTAAAATTGAAAAATATATATTTTATTCTAAATGAATAACTGATATGGATTTGAATAATCATTATTATATTTTTAAATTGAAATATTTTATTTAAAATTTACTTTATTATTTAAATTTCAAAAAGAAATTCCAATTTAAATTTCATATTTATATAAATTTTTTATTTTTTATAAATTTATAAATATTTTTGAAGGGTTGAAAAAAAATTGAAAAAAAATTTTTTTTTTTTTATTTTTAAAAATGTTAAAAAAAAATATTGATATATATTTATATATAATATTATTTTTTATAAATTTTTGATTTTTGTTATGAACTTATTGCTTTTAATTAATTAAAAATATTTTTAAATCTGTCATATTTTATTAATATTTTTTTTTTTTTTAAAAATTTTTTTTTATTTTTATTTTTTGAAAATTTAAAATTTTATTTCAGATCAAATTTTCAAATATGTTTTTTATTTTAAATTAAAAAATGATTTTTATGTTTTTTTTGGAAAATGCAAAATAAATTTTTTTTCTATCTTTTAATATAAATTTAAAATTGGATATTTTTTTTGAATCCGTTAAAATTAAATAAAAAATAAAAAATTTAGCATTAAAATTTTCTTTTTTTTTATTTTGAAAATTTTTTAATTTTTTATTTTATCCTGAAAATTTAAAAAAAAATTAAATTTGTATAATTAAATATTTAATTTATATATAATTTATTTAAATTTTTTCAAAATTATATTTGTTTGTATTTTTATTAAATGTATTTTTTATTTTTTTAAAATTAATATATTTTCAAATTTTTTTTTTTTCATTTTTTGAATTTTGAAAAAAAAAAAATTTTTTCCAAAAAAAAATTTTTTTTTTTTTTAAAAAATAAAAAAAATTTTTTTTCAAAATTTTATTTAATATTTATTATATAATATATAAATTTTATAATATTTTTATTATATAATAAAAATAATTGATATGAAATTGTATAAATTTATATTAAAACTTTTTAATAAAACCTAAAAAATTTTTTATTTTAAAAAAATTTTTTGGTTTTTTTTCCATATATTTAATTTATTTTATATAAAATTTAATTATTTTTTAATAAATTAAAATGTTATTTTAAAAAAAATTTTGTCCATGATTTTTTTTTAATTTATTTTTACAAATTCTTTCGAATTATTTTTTTTGTAATTTTTTTTTAATTTTTAAAAAAAAATTTCATTAATTTTAAATATAATAACCATTAAAAATCAATATTTAATTTTTTTATAAAATATACTTTTTTAATAATTATTTTAATTACATTTTTTTTGCCTATATATATATTTTATATTTTTTTATCAAAAATATATATTTCATAAATATTTCGAAAAAAAAAAATCAAATTTTTTAAATTTTTTTATGGTTTTTGATTCTTCAAAAATTAAATTTCCAAAATGAAAAAAAAATTTAAAAAAAAAATTTATTTATTTCTTTTCTCATAAATTTTGTTTATTTTTTTTTACAAATATAAATAATTTTATTTTATATATATTCATTATTTATATTGATATATGTTTATAAATATATATTATAAATATAACATAATTTGTATTTAATTATTAAAAATCCCAATTATAAATATATTGTTTTAAAATATATTTTTTCCTTTTTTATATTTTTTAATTTTTTAATTTTTTTTTTTTATATTTATTTTTTCAAATTTTTTTGGAAATAATATCATAATTTTTAAGAAAACTTCATTTTTTTTTTTATTGGAAATACATTATTAATTCACATTTAAATTTAATTGTTTTTTTTAATTTTTTTTATTTTATTTTTTAATATTTTATATTGTTCTTTTCTTTAAAAATAAAAAATTAATGGAAAAACAATTTTTTCATAATTTTTTATTATATAATGATATAATTTATTTTTTTAATATATTTTATTTGTTTTTCAAATTATATATTTTTTTTTTCTTTTTTAATTTTATAGTATTTTGAAAATATTATTTAATTTAAATATCATTTGAAATATGTAATTTATTTTATGAATTTTTTAAAAATTTTATTTATTTATTTTTTATTTTCCATATAAAAATATGGAATTTAGTTATATCTAAAATAAAATAAAAAAAATATTAATATTAGATATATATATATATATATTTATATATATATATATATATATATATTTATTAGGTTATATATTTATATATATAAATATATAAATATTTTTATACATGTGTATATTTCTAAATTTTTATTTAATTTGTTTATTTTTTATCAAAGATGATATATTTATATATATTATTTTATTATAAATTATTTATATATATAAATATATATAATATATAAGATATTTATATTTATATATATATATATTTATATATATTTATATATATTTTTAATAAAAATTTAAATTATTCTTTAATTTTCTTTTAATTTAAATGTTATTATTTTATATGTATAATTTATTTTTAAATTAAAAAAAAAATTTTTAAAAATAAATTTTAGATGGATTTCAATGTCTAAAACTTAAATTTATATATGTTTATATTCTTTAAGATATCATATATGAAAATGTCAAATTAATAAAAAGTCCATATTATTATTTTCATTCATATGTTTTTTAAAAAATTTTTCTTTTCAAATTAATCATAAAATTAAAATAAAATTTATCCTAAATTAATATTTTTTTTTTATTTAAATTTTAAAATTTTTTTAATTTTTAATAGATAAGAATTTTATATTTTATATATATTTATTAAATTTATATTTATTTTCAAACATTTTTTTCAATAATTTCAATTTTTTATTCAATTTGGAATTCTTTTCCTTTAATAGTATTTTAAATATATATGTTTTGGAAAAATTGATTAAATAAATTTTATTATGAAAAAAAAGAATTCAATTTAATTTTTTTTAATTTTTTTGTAAAGTATCAAATAATATATATATTTTTTTAAAAAAAATTTTGTTATATAAATTTGAATATAATAATACCATAATAGAATCATTTTTTTTTTTTTATAATTTGAATATAATGTTCATCTTTTATGTTTAATTTAATTTTTTTTTTGGAAAAATTTTTTAAAATTGTTAAAATATAAACTTCACAAAAAATCATATTTTCAAGAAAACTTTTATTAATTTTTTTTATGCATTATATATATTTTATATGATTTATAAACTGCAATTTTCAAAAAAAACATTTTTAGTTTCACTTAATTTTGAAAAAATAATTTTTTTAAAGTTTGGGTCAACAATAAAAATAACATTTTTGATCCAATATAACAACCTATATATGAAGATATTTTATATATATATATATATATATTTTAATTTTAATATATAATTTAAAAAATATATAACTATTTGAATTATTTTTTTCTATATATTTATATATTTTTATATATATTTATATATATATATATATAATGATTTTGCATTAGTTTTTGTGTGAATAATTCATGTATTTGTAAATTGATTGCACGTTTATCGTAATTTAAATAACTGATCCAAGTGCGACTTTTGGATAATAAGTGCGACATTACTGTAATTATTGAACAATATAGTTCATGCCACTTTGACAGAAAATTTACCAGTAAAAAAATTTGTTCATCACCATATTTGAATAAACGCAAAACCTTTAAAAAAAAATTTAAAATCAAACTCAGCGTTGCTTTAGCGCGCTCCAAAAACAGTAACTCATTTTCAATAGCATTTTCGGATACAACAATACATATATTTTCGTTGTCCTCTTATTACTAAGAGAAAAAAACAAGAACAACATCTATTCTATACCTGAAGATGTCTGTAGGAACAGACGAAAGCTTGTAGTAAAAATAAGAACTAATACGGCAGAAATTTATATAAACAAGGATCATTTCATTCATAACGGATTTGGAGGTTTTTGTATATTATTTGAATTGTTTGCGATGATGGATGTCTCGCCATTTAAATCATTAACCTTTGCATTAGTTTTTGTGTGAATAATTCATGTATTTGTAAATTGATTGCACGTTTATCGTAATATATATATATATATATATATATATATATATATATATATATATATATATATATATATACGAATAACTAAAACCGTTAATAAAAAAAGATTTTGAAAATGTCTAAATTTAATATTCACCATATATTAAATGAAACCGATAAGAAGAAATCCAGCAAGGCGTAGTTGATCGGCATAAGTGAAAATTTGCCGCCTTATCCATAGAAGTGCACAGGAGGACTTATCTAATGCCTAGTGGACTGGGAACGGTTTAGCTCTGAGGATTGAATAAAGGGTCACTTTCAAAAAAACCCCAAAAAAATCTTTTTTTTTTTTTTTTTTTTTAAAAAAAAATTTATTAAAAAAAAATTTATATTTGTTAAAACGATATGACTAAAACAACCAAGTTAAAGATACTGGTCCGAGTAAGTCAGTATGCAATAAAAATATGATTGATTTTCAACATAAGTTAATGTTTATTCGGGTACTACAGCCTGTGATGGATAAATTGTCGTCTAAATTAAGGAAAAATGAAAATAACACTGACATCTCATTTCAACAGATACATTTACGAAAATTACACAAAAATATCTTGAAATACTAAAGAATAAATTTATCCAATGAAATCGCTATTTGCTTCAAACACGGCCTTCAGACGAGTTCGGAATCTCCTGCAACTCTTCTGGACGTTATCCTTGTTTAAGTTGGTGAATGCTGCCATAATCTTTGCTTTCAGTTCATCTTTGGTGTTAAAACGAGTTTTGTTGGTCTCACTACGATTGCAGTCTGGGGAGATAGGTGGCCAGATATAATGGGTGATGTAGTCGCAGAAATTGTCTGTCTGTCATGACTGTGTTTCTCTGGTTTGTGTGACATGGTGCAGAGTGCTGTTATCAAACATAAGGTCTTACAGTAGCCACCCTCTTGACCCAGGGCACTATCTCCTCAAAATATGTAATATAGACCTCTATGTTGAATCTGATATAATATGTGGGAAGATAATGGAGGCATTTATCGCTATCACCAGTGATCCCTCTAAACACCTTCGTAATCAACATTAGACTCATCCAACTTTTTCCAAATCCTCTGCACTGTCTTCAGATTGATATCCATACACTATGAAATGTTCTTATTGAAGCTTCTGGTACGAATGCCAAAATAAATTATAAATTTTTATTTTTTTATTTCTGGCAAATTGAATTTTATCATGGTTTATTCTTTTTAAAATTAAATATACGGAAATTAAAATAATATATCTAATTTCAACGGAAATGGCAAAAGAATGGACCGACAACGCAAATAATAAACTTCTCACAGTCAAACCAATCCTGGGTGAATTGAAATAAATATCTATATATATATAAGAAATATTTATATATATATATATCCCGCCATTCATACTTACTGAAGAATTAAGGTCAACCATCATGTACAACATGCCTCAGAGTGAAACACATTTTAACAGAATATACTCACTTATTCCCTGTAAGACACAAATACAACAAAAACATATGAAAACTATTTGAAAATACTGAAACCGTAAAATACTGTTCTACCTTAAATAAGTAGGTTTATACTAAAACATATAACACCTGCAATAGAACATCTACAAACTATATATCCATAAAACATAAGTTTACCCGGAAAGTATAAAATTATGTACAAAATATCAGTAGCTGAAGGCATCAAATTTGGTGCAAAATACATAGATTTCGGCATTAAATAAACCATACGGGGTTTCCTCTGAATATTTATAAACAAAAACAACCAACCAACAATTGCATATATTATAAAATACATATTCAACTGAAAGATGCAACGAGCACCGTATAAGAATTGTTTATACATTTAAAACATAAATTTTCCAATGATTTATAGATAAATATAAATATAAGTAAATAAACTGGATCAGACAAAAAATATGTCGCCTCTGAATAGATTTGAACTCGTATCCTGCATCCTTCATTACTTTCTGATCCATATTATTTACTTGACAGCCATTAGAAATTAATATTTGAGAATGCCTCATCTAAGAAATTCAGATAAATTAAAACTATTACGTCTACTACTACTTGGTCTAAACAAAAGAAATAAGTTTGGAATGAAAATGTTCTAAGAAATTCAAACTATCAACTCTTATTACTATTGATTGACAACAAGCAAAAAAAATGAAGTTGAAAGAAGGATGAATTAAAAATTAATAATAATGACAATGTTTTAATTATGAAATCGTTTTTTAATCATTTCACCCCAGGCAAGGCGATAATGCCACTAGGACGCAGTGGGTTACATGGAGTGACGTAAATGAAAAGACTTTAGTTGGGAGGATATATAAAGTTAACTACAACAAAAAAAAGGTTATTATTTCAAACGTTATTTCAGTTTGATTTTAAAATTTATATTTTATATATATATATATATATATATATATATATATATATATATATATATATATATATATATATATATATATATATAATAAAAATCCCATTTCTAAAAAATCATGGAAGTCTTAATAATAAATAAGAGAAAAAAAATGACGCTCAAAAATATTAACTATTAACATGGTCACAATGTGCTGTGTTTGGAAAATAAAATGTCCCTATAACTACATACAAATATATATAAAATGTCCCTATAGCTACATACACATATTCATTCATTCAGTTCAAAAGTATAAATAAAACCATCCTTGATAATGACTAAAAGTTATAGCCGAAAGCGGTCGGAATTACAGAACATTTGAATAGTTCTATCTGTTTTCTTTAATGAAACAAATAAAAAGGGATTGCTGCCTAAATACAGTTTTAACATATATATATATATATATATATATATATATATATATATATATATATAATTTTTTTTTTATATTTTTTACAAAGCCAAAATGTGAGAACCGTATTCAGATACTAAAAAACATCATTACCACACACTGAACATACATAGAACAATGATCTCTCTACTAATTTGATAATTGAACCATCCTTTCTCCATAATGGCTAAAATGTATAATCATCTAATATCAAACACAATTTTCTAACATTTTTTTTTTTTTTCTTACACACTCTTTGTCCAATTTGATAAAAGCTCTTGTCAGAACACAAGAAAAATTAAATAAAAAATTCAACTGTAGTAAATCTGTCTGTCGTTTTTAACGAAACATGCATATATATATATATATATATATATTTTCTAAAAATTAATGGACATATTTTAATCAGACATTTTATTAAATAAAAGTTGTATCCACTATAATAACGTTTGAATGATATATATATATATATATATATATATATATATATATATATATATATATATATATATATAACTTTCATCAGTACTTTTTTTAAATCACATTAACGGATTCTGATTGTTTCATACGTGAAAAATCCTAAAATATCTAAAAACAATCAATTGTCAGTCAGTGAGTAATTATTATTCTATTCACGGTGAGACCGTATTCTACTAACATTTTTTCGTAAGTTAGTCGCAAACTCATTACGTTTGTATTCGATTAATATCTTGTAGTGACTACTAATGCTGATTCTGTCTCAGGATTCAGCGCCACTGAACTTCTGCTGGAGTAAAAAGTCTACGTTCAAAAGTTTTTAACTTCAATTGCCACGAAAATGTCGTCTGCTCAAAACCACTTTAGCATGGAGACCAGAGAAATGAGCGCAGACCGTTTCAATAGAAGGTTGGCAATTTAGGGGCATATAGGGGTTATCTGTTACATATATGATGTACGACGCAAAATCATCAGCTTCAAAGCAGAACAAAAATGTAATTTATAACAATATACAGTAGAATCCCTGACAACCAGATTATGAAGGCCTTCCGAATATGAGGAATTGGTTAGAAAGTCCGGATATGAGAGATTGATTACAAAGTCCGGATATGAGGAATTCGTTACAAATTCCGGATATGAGGGATTATATTTAGATTAAAATAAAAGAACTGATATCAGGTTTAACATTTATTTTCAATGTTTTATAGAAAACAAAATAAGCTAATTGTGAGTGAAATATAACGGAATTGATTGTAAGGAAAAAGAAAGAAATTATGTAATGTTAATGAAAATTCATTAAACTAATTATGCCACGTATACAAAACAAATAATGTAACGATGATTTCTTAATCGCTGTTGCATGATGATTTTTTCTCTTCTAATGTCATTCTCAAATTTTCCCGCATTTCGTTTTGTTTTTGTTCTTGAAATCTTTTAAACGAAAGACACTTTTTAACTCTGCGTGCGTTATTGCAATCGTCATAGCTGAATGCTGGCTTTCTTCCATAAAATCGACAATCTTTTCAATAGCTTTTTTTAATTTCAGTCCAGGTTTCATTACAATCATGTTTTTTTTATTTCCTTGTTCATTGTGACAGTGTGAACGCTGGAGAATAGTTTCTTTGGAAGATTTTATATAATACTATGTTGACTTTCCTATGTTGAACTCAGCCATTAGTTACAATGAACTTTCACCAAGGGCTAGTCTGTTTAAAATTTCCCCTTTTTGCAATAACTCCAAAGTTGTTCTTTTCCTCTTATTCCCATCATCTTTTTGCACCAATACAAGACATTAGGGTGAAATAAGCAATTATCCAAAGTAAATTTCCTGAAAAACAGAAATTTCAAATCAGTTACATATCACCCAAATACACATCAAAATCATGTCCGGATATGAGGGTTTCTACTGTATATAGTAAATTTTTCAACTCGCCCACATCGATACCGAATGTGACACAAGGTCGAGGTTTAAAATGGTTTTAACGACAATTCGTTGAAAAATTGGTCAAGCTGCGTCGGCACTTCCACTTTTAATTTATATTCAGGCGCCGGGTAATGGACCCAGAACCCTCCCGAAGAAAAGGTACTGCCTGGGACATAAGGTCAGAATTAAAAATAGACTTGTGGGTATGTCTTGATTAACCAATTAAATGTCAGATCTACGTTAAATAGAAAAGTAAGCTCAGACGGTGGAGGTTGGTGAGTTATTTTTTCATGTCATGATAAACCGGAACATAGACATGTCATCAATGACGATTGCGGAAAATATGTCAGCGAAAAATTTATCTTGATTGTCGACAAATATAACATATTCCATGTGGTGAAAGGTGGGTTGGATTAATCAAGCGTAAATTTAACAGTTTATATATATATATATATATATATATATATATATATATATATATATATATATATGTATGTGTGTGTGTGTGTGTGTGTGTGTGTGTGTGTGTGTGTGTGTGTTTTTAAAAACCGACAAGCTCTGTCTGTTTAATTTTCATTGTATTTTTACAACTTTCGGATAAGGTGTTGAGTATTTTGTTCAAAGTAGTGCATCAACTGCCTGAAGTTCATATTTTGTCATTTTTGTTCAAGTACTTTCACAGTCATTATCAAGAACCGATGTGGTGTCGGTGTGGTAGTTAGAATTCCTTTGTCTACATCCTGGTACCCTTTGGGAAGCTGGACGCTTGAAATAGTCAAGCGTGACGTCATGTGTAACAGCTAATGGGAACGAGGCTGCACAAAAAGAATACAATTTATTTATTTATTAATTTAATTTAAACTTTTATTTATTTTTTTTTTCACATATATACCACTGATAACCTTGTAAATTTTGTATTTATTTACCAAATGGAATCATGTTTCTGTATGTGACAATATACTGTTAAGTAATTTTTTTAGCCGAATTATGGAAGATGATATGTAAATTTTCCCTGGTTGCTATTTCACATGTGTCTTTTGTGCCAATTGTCATGTGACTTTTGGAACAATATATATATATATATATATATATATATATATATATATATATATATTGTTCCAAAAGTCACATGACAATTGATGTAAGTTTGTGACCCTGGATTTCACCCTCTTTACGATCGTCAAACAAACTCACATTATTCGAACTAAATATGTTAGCTCTATCACTGATATTGAGCGCTTTCCAATAAGTCGCGCGCATATAATATATAAATAATATATTATGGACAAATAAATGAATATTTATTAAACGAGAAATAACTTAAACGGAAACTTCTTGAGAGGGCTGCTATCGTATCTTTCGAAAATGTAAATCTGCGCTCTGGATTTTTTAAAAATATCTCCTTTCCTAAAATCTCTTTCCCAAGCCAACATACATGGCGATAAAAAAAAATAAATTAGAAGAAAATAGTTAAATTAAAACCTGCTATTATTTAATATATATATATATATATATATATATATATATATATATATATATATATATATATATATATATATATGTACAAAAACAAGGTAAAATGTCCATACAAAAGGCCATCATTTTAGCCCAACACACCAACTCATAACAAATGTTCAAAATGTCCTCCACGTGCTTCGACACGCATACACCCGTCGGATCATTGACTGATGGACCCTTTCAAATACTTCCGCACGGTGTCTAATGGTTTCGTTGGCCCCCATGACACGTTGATGAAGCGACTCAGCATTATTAATCTCTGCTGCATAAACCAATTGTTTTAGGTATATCCAGAGATAAAAATCCAAAAAATTGAAGTCGGGGAACGTGCAGTCCATCCAACCGGCTATCCCTTACTTATCCGTCTTCCATGGTAGATATCAGCCATTGCATCGCGGACAATGTGACTAAAAAGTCCTGGAGCCCCATCAGGCATTAACCACATGCGCCTTCGTATTACCAGGGGAACATCTTCTAGCAGGTCTGGAAGTGTGTTCGAAATAAAGCCCCTGTAGACAGCTCCTATAAGACATGCTGGGAGAACATATGGACCTAACAGACAGTCATCTACAATTCCAATACACACATTAATCATAAACTGATACTGATGTCTAGCCTGTATTGTAACATGGGGATTCCAATCCACCCACAAATTTTGGTTACGTAAATTTTTTATTCCATCTCTTTGCCTCATCCGTAAACAAGACTGAAGAGACAAACAATGGATTGGTAGTTTGTGCAATCAAACATCAGCTAAAGGTTCTCCGGTGGTGAGTATTGAGAGGGCAAAAGACCCTGCACACGTTGCAAATGATACGGATATAGGAGCTGCACTTGAAGTACCCTCGATGCGGTACTACGAAATGTATGACGTCATAGGGCCACTTTTTCTTCTTTTTTTCTATTATTTTTTTTAAAGCATTCAACCCCAAGCAAGGCGGGAAGCCACTAGCACGCAAAGGGTTTCAGAGTAGGAGCGAGAACAAAGATGAGTGATAGAGGAAAGAATGAAGAGACGGTTAGGGGATAGATCAGGCCATCTGGAGACATCGATTGACGTTACATTTAAATAGTTGGAGATTATAGCCATCAAGAAAACAAGAAATTGGGAGGGAGTTCCACAGGCGAGAGGTGCGAGACATGAAGCTATTGAAGTAGAAGAGACGGCTACATTTAACTGTTTCAACAGTGAGAGCGAGATGCCAGCCTAGTTGAACGCTTAAATTCATGAAGTCTGGGAACCAGCGAAAGCAGCTCATCGGAGCAGTTACCGTGAAAGTATTTGTAAAAAAGACAGAGGGAGGCAACGGCACGTCTGTGAGAGAGCGGCTGCAGACGAGATGCCAGATCAGGGCCAATTACATTGCATATCCATCTTTGGATTTTATCAAGGACCTTGAGACAAACAGAAGGGGCTCCAGACCATATATAGCAGCAATACTCCATGCAAGGGCGAATGGTTGATTTGTAGATTTGAAGGATCGACTCCGGTGAGAAAAATTTCCTGGCTCGGCATAGGGAGCCAACTTTCTTGCAGTGGACGAAGCTATTGACTCAATGTATTTGTTCCATTCCATCTCAGGTCAGCGGACAATGTGAGACCGAGCAGTCGCAAAGAGGTGCTCTCGTGGAGTTGAGCGTCAGACATTCTAATGGGAGGCAGGGATGGTTCCCTCTGGTGAGTAATAATCCAAGTTTTTGCACATTAAAGGAACCGTTTCCGACAGCCTGCAGAATGTGTTCTTTTTGGTCAAAAGCGTAGCCAGATCTCGGTTTTCCCAGATCCTAAATTTGTATTTTATTACGGATCTTGTCTCAGCAACGCGACGATAAACAGCAGCAAATGTTGGATTACTCGGTTGAAAATGCAATCTGAAAATCGTTATTTTATGATTTTAGGAGCAGGTTATTTGTCATCCTACCTTTTCTTATTATTTACTTCAGTGAATTTTTTTATTTATTCATTAATCATTTGCTATTGATATATTTATTTATTTATTTATATTTATTCATTATTTCCTTTATTTATTTATTTTTCTTTCATTTTTTTTAAAAAAGCCGTGGAGGAAATCCTATCAAATGTTCTTCTTTTAATTATTTAATGAATTGTTTCTTTCATTGTATTAATTTATCCACAATTTGATATAATGCATAAGGTTAGAACAGGCAAAGTCATGTTGAAACACCGGTTGTGTGAGAGTACGATCATCGAATATAAGGTGCGTCGATCCTTGTCAAAGTTTCTAGATGGGTGGCTGCTTGGGAATTCTGATTGATGTAAATTAGAAGTGTCTGACGGTGTAATTCTTAATGGCACGGAATTGTTGATCAGGACTTCCAAAATCTAATTTCTGTTGGGCTCGTTACATTCACTTGCAATAAATTACCTTCTTTGGAGAAAAAGGGGCCAACCCAGAACACTAACCATGGATATATAGTATCCCATCTCAAATTTTCCTATTTTTAATTTTAATTTTCAATACGTGATTTTCTCACCTAAATAATGTTTTTCAATTCCTATTAATGTTAACTCATGTTCAAAAGTTTGAAATGCCTGCATGTAAAATATTTCAAATAAAGATTTATATTTAATTTTTTTTGATATTTTCAAAATCATTATGATATCCCCATGCAGAAGTGGTCAGAACTTTAATTGATGGTTAAAGTGTTATAGGGTTTTTCTATTGTTAATATTAGGTTTTATTAAATAATCCTTGCTGATACTGTGTCTATTAATATGACTGCTTCTGATACTGTGTCTAATAATGACTGCTGCTTTCTATGTTTATTATGGGCTGCTGCTGATGCTATGTCTATTACAACAGGGATGATGCTGATTTTATGTTTATTAACGGCTGCTGCTGATACTATGTCTATGGTAAAGTTGATGCTGATACTATGATTTATTATGGGCTGCTGCTGATACTATGTCTGTTGGACTGCTGCTTGATACTATGTTTTTTATGGTCAGCTGCTGGACGACTATGTCTCTTATCCTGCCGCATACTACGTTTATTATGGGTTGAACTTAGCTGACATTATGTCTATTTAACAGGCTGCTGAAATTATGTTTTATATGGGCTGCTGCTGATATTATTTTTAGGGCTGCTGCTGATAATGTCTAGAGGGCTGCTGCTGATTATTATGTTTATTAACCCTAGAACACTGTGCCATGGGTATATAATACCCATGGTCAAATTTTCCTATTTTTTTCCCATTACAATTTTTTCACTACCTGATTTTTTTGTAAATAATGTTTTTTTATTTCTTATTTTATTTTTAACTCAATGGTTAATGTTCTAGGGTTAAGCACAACGGGGCATTTTCCTGTGAACCCTCCCCTGGTTAATTTAGACTGTTCCTTGTTTTATTGGTCAATGTAAATAAGTGTTGTTCCCGGCCGGTTCCCGGCATTCCCTTTTGTTATGATCCATTTTGTTTTGCCCCATTTTTTGATCTCGGCTTGTTTTTCTACGCCAACGTTTAATTTTTCCTTCCCACTCTATGAAAACAACATTCTTGATTTTGTCTGTCGACAGAATACAGCGGCGACTCTTATTATTTTGCGGGCTGGACGGATTCTACTAACATCTGTTTTTTTTTTTAGTTTGTTTTTATTTCATTCTTTAGTTTTATTTTTGGGTTCATTTCGTCCCTCAATCATTTTCATTATTACATATTTTTTTACATATTTTTGTAAAAAATAGTTAAAACCGAAATAAGATATTTTAAACATTTACAAATTTTGATGTCATCACTAGTTTTGTTTTTCCCTTGCTGAATATGGTATTATGGGATATGTAGGATTAAGAGGTGATGGACAAGTTCTTGTGGTGATTGACTAAATTGTATTCAATGATTGGGTGGGGATTGTGACTAACTAGAACTAGACTAGGATAAATGGTGAACACCAGCCTTTCGACACTTATTTTTAACAAAAATAAATATTCATTCCCTCTCCTAGTACAAAATCAACATATATATATATATATATATATATATATATATATATATAAATATGTAGATTTAGGCAGCAATTTTTTATTAATGCATGTTTTCCTAAATAATATATGATTCAAGTTTTTCTATTTAATTTCAAGGAAAATTCATTATTGTCTGATAAAGTGTAATCAATCTTAAAGACCATCAATTGGTTGAAGGTTTCGGCTTCTCATAAGCCATTTTCAAAGATGAAGCAATTTTAATATATTGTAAAAATTGACGAAATAGAATGATAGTCTTGTCAAAGAAGAGTATGAAAAATTTCTAAACAACGACAAACTCGTGTCTAAGATCACAAGACTGAAAATCGCGTCGCAAAAATGAAAGTCACAATTGAGCATGAATTTTGTAAAATGAAAAGTGAAAAGTTCATTAACCATGGGAAGACGTTGGTATAAATCAATGGCTTCTGTTATAAAATATAGATTTATAGAATATTTGTTAAAATTTCGTTGCCATTTTGTTCAGGATATACAATTTCCTTTCAATTTCAATGTTAATGTGATTAAGACTGTCAACACAATATGAAATTGATTGGTTTTTAAAAAACAGACAAAACTTTATATTATTTAATGAAATATGCATTAATATATTGATATATATATATAAATAGGTTCGTTGCTTTTGTGATCCACTATATAGTAAACTAAATTCATTCTATCATCACTGTCGTGTCCGTATATTGTTTGGAATCATAATTTTTAATTACATCTTTGAAAATGGCATGCCAGTCTGAATAATAAGTTATATATTAAATTAAAAAAATATAATTTATAAATATTTTTGATTTTTTTTTTTTAATACCAATTCTATTAATGTTATCAAACTTATCAGAAATCTGTACGAAAATTTTTAACTGCAAAATAAATAGACAACATTATATATATATTATTTAATCAAACGTGTTAAATGAAAATTTGCTGGAGTTTAAATTTCTTTAATATATATATATATATATATATTTCAGATGAGAGAGAGAGAGAAGGTTGCATACAGATATAGATAGATTTAGATAGATAGATAGATATGATAGATAGATAGAAACAGACAGACTAAGAGATAGATATTAGATAGATAGATAGATTAATAGATATGATAGATAGATAGATGTGCTGAACTATATAAAAAAAATAGATAGATAGATAATAGATAAATAGAAAGATAGAAGAAAGGACTAAGAACTGATAGATAGATAGATAGATATATAGATAGATAGATAGATAGATAGATATATAGATAGATAGAAGGTTATTTTGAACCTCTCAGTCAATGTAGTATTATGGCTGGTTCTGTGTATTACTTCTACACAAAAACGTGTGTGCTGAATATGTGCGTTTATTTAAAGAAGCGTTATCCCTCATTATTCTCTCAAAGTCTGTGAATTTTCAAAAGTAGGATGACCGATCTGTCGTCAAATATTTTTGTCGTCCCTGCCAATTCTATTACAACTGACTCTCTTTAGCCATCTTAAACTTCATATTCTCTTCCCTTTTCTTTCTTTAATAAATTTTGTATTTATTTCCTTGTGTCCGTTGCTGTTTTTATTTATTTATTTCTGTTAACCAGAGCTGAACAGTCGAGGTCGCAGGAGGCTAACTCCACTCTTCAATGTACTTCCTGTTTTGTTGTTCTGACCCGGAACTGAAAAAAAAAAACATAGAACGAGAGAAAGAGAGATAGAGAGAGAGAGGAAGAGGGGTGGAAAGGAAGATGGACGTGAGAAATTTGTTAAGAGAAAAAGAGGTTGAAGACAAAGAAAAGCGAAAGAGAGAGAGAAGTTGGAAAGACAAAAAATATCGGTAAAAAGGCTAGACAAGCACAAACATTGGTCATTTATTGTTCGACTGGTCCTGACAATGTCTGTACCGACTGACACAAAGCAATTAAACTCGACGTCTTGAAGACAAGAAAAGAAAAAGTGCACCGAAAACAAAAAAAAAATATTAAGTTTGTTTATACGAAAAATAATGGTGTCGTATCAATATTTACAAAGTCTTAATACGACTCTTTCTTAAAATGTTATGACCCTTCAGGTGATCATGTCTCTCCACAGTTTTCTCTTATTTTAATATATGTAAATCGTGCGTGGTATTGTAGGCGATAATTTATTTTCCAGCCTACAGCTCCCTTCCCACAGCTGCCTGGGTCAATTCAATGCCTCGAAAACTAGTTATATACTATCATCGCCGATCGAACCCTGAACTATCAACAACTACGATGAATGGATGTTACCTCGGGAAGACTAGAGCCTTGAGCACCTGCTGAGACTAAACCTCAACCCAGAATTCGTACATACGATCCATCGCTAAAGATGCTGGATCAAATTGTTGATTCCCTGTACTATTCCAATAAATATCTGAATCGCTGTTATAGTGGAACACACCTATTCTATAGTTAATAGACTCTCCCACCTATAATAAGTAGGAGTAGTAAGAGTAACGGGGAATCGGTCAGTGGGTCGGTCAGTCTGTCGATGCCGGACGACCGTTTGTCTGATACTAAAGTACCAGCGACCACAACTAGATTACTCTGCGTCATTACCTATTATATGAAGTTCCTAACGTTTTGTACGTCGAACCTATTTTAGGACCGACTTAGTGAAATACAAGCCCCCACTATGAAATCACTCCATAACAATCATCTTGCTATCCCCTTCCTTTACAAGATCCAGATGAGGCCACAAATGGAGAGCTGCCATCATATATGGGCAGGAGCTGCCTAGTCTTCATTTTACAGTCGCAATTGTGTCCAGAAATATCCCTGCTTCCTTTGGGGCGACAGATTATTTTCTACCCGTGAACCCCTTTACCGTAAACGAAACGTCGCAAGCCTCTCACTGTTCTATCGCTATTTACATGGAAAGTGCTCAAACGAACTATATTCCTTAGTTCCTCCCGTTCTAACAATCTCGGCAAAGAACCCCCCCGCAAATACTACACACATTGCTGCGAATTACTGTCATTCTCTTGTTATTCCATTGGTAAGACGTAAATTTCACCCGTTCGCTACAATCTTAACCTACCCAAGTCTAGGGTTAAACGTTATCTTCCCCACATATCCGCATAAACTGTGCCTCTTACTTTGTAATCCTCTACCTCAAGTGACTCCCAGGCCTTGTGAAGAGTGAACATTAATAACGCTATTCCCGCGGAAGATATTCGGACGAGCTACATTCTTTAGTTCCCCCAGTTCACACCTTTACAGATAAAACTCACCATGCCACCTCCACATGGCCGAATCATCCTCATTCTCCACGTATCCCATTTGTAAGGGAAAAGTTCCACACCGAGAGCGTCTTCCCAAGAAACGCTACTTTTTGGATACTTCCCCGTGCACTATAATCTTAACCTCTTCAGATTTAGTCGGTGTCTATCCTACTTCATCCTCTTAGGTCCATACCACCCATACCATTCATTAAATCTTCTATCTTGGAGCCTACGGCCATATCTCGTTGAAACACCGGTTCCCGTACAATCACCGAAGCTAAGCAACGTCAAGCTCGGTCAGTACCTACATGGGTGACCGCTTGGGAATACCAGGTGCTGTAAGCTTGAATATGCAGGTGGTGTGAAGTATAATGGCTCGCAGTTGTTATTTGTAGGGCTGAGTTCCAGTCCTCGCTAGGTTCGTTATATTCACTTACAAATATTTTGGGGGAACAAATCCACCTCTTCTTCCCTCACCCCCAGCTATGACTCGTAAGACTTGTATCACTAAATTATTATTTTCTTAAAATAAATATATTGCTACTATCTAAAAATATTTTCTGGCTTTAAATAACCTGCAAATGTTGATAAACCGTAAAAAACTAATCAATCAAATTTTATCTAGGGTAGTTCTTGAGGCTTGTAATTGATGAAAATTAGTAAAAAGAAGATGCCGTACATATTATTCTTGGCATATATAAGAGTTCGCGTTTCTGTTATATTCTGGACAGTTTTGAATTAGGGTTTGCCCTACCAGTGCTAAAAAAGTCTACCCTGTATTTTTATCCAGAGAAGAGATGGATTTATCCTTTTCCAAAGGGCAATAATTTTAAACAACCTTCTCATATATTGACTGTCATATGGGCGTCATGAATAAAATCCAACATGTCTGAACTATCATTTGTGTAAACGAAATGTTTAGGACGTAAAGAAGACAATTCTTCGCCAGACCCAATAGAACAGTGGTTTTCAACCTTTTTCTTTTTATCGATAGACCACTTTTACTCTTAATTCTATTTGATGGACCCCCATAGCTCCCTTGTGGCCGAGAGGTTAGGCACGTCAGCGTAAATGATGGTTCCGTATAGTGATGCAGGTTCGAATCCAAAGGACGAATATTTTCTTTGAAAATTTCTCGGACATTCAGGCCGGTAAATGTTATTTAATACTGTTTATTATAAACAGAGCATTTACTTAAATACTTGTATCCATAAAAAAAGAACGTTAAACATAAAAAAAATGTCTTTAATAAATAAATTGTCGGACTTTGTCCATTTCTTAATATATGACGTCATTTGTTTACATTTGATACGCCAGAGCAGTTATGAATGTGCGAGATTCATGGAAGATTGAAGTTTATAAGCAGTAAATTCGACCTTGTATACCGAACGCTCCTTTGTGGCGAGCGGTTAGGCACGTCAGGGTAAATAACGGTTCCGTATAGGATGCAGGTTCGAATCCTGTCAAAGGACGAATATTTTCTTTGAAAATTTCTCGGACATTCAGGCCAGTAAATGTTATTTAATACAGTTTATTATAAACAGAGCATTTACTTCAATACTTGTATCTATAAAAAAAAGAACGTTAAACATAAAAAAAAATGTCTTTTTTTTTATTTATATATATATATATATATATATATATATATATATATATATATATATATATATATATATGACAAACTATAAAATATTTTGTCACGTGTTTCAGGGGTTGTAATTATAAACGGTATTTCCAATTTTTCAATTTTTGAAATAATTGAAAAAAAATTATTAATACCGTTTAAAACCACAACCCCTGAAGACTGGAAATTTTACCAAGAAACATCGATGTCGGGATAAAATTGATATTTAAAAGTTATCTCTTATAATATATAATACCATTAACGCCTTATTTTAATATTTTTAATATTGAACACTATATATATACAAATATCTGGTGTTTCATAAATCTTAAATCTTATATATATATGTGTGTGTGTGTGTGTGTGTGTGTGTGTGTGTGTGTGTGTGTGTGTGTGTGTGTGTGTGTGTTTGGCAGAGGGAATCCTTGTATTTTCTTGATTCGGTGAATTTTAAAGGACAGGAAAAAATTGCTAGTTTATTATTCAATTTTTCGACTGTCCTTTTCGTTTTGTGCGCGGAGAAACTGTCACTTATGATTGTTGGCCCAAACACTTTCGGCTAATTCTCTACCCATTTCCAGGGTGGGGATAATTTTGATTGTTTGTATATTCTACTTTTGTATTCTATGCTATGTCTTATAGATTGAATAGCGATTATGCAAATTACAGATTCGAAATACCGAAATCAAAGAGCCAGTAATTTAGATATCTAAGAAGCTTATTAACAAAGGAGGGAAAAGTGCGGCACGGAAATCCGAAAGAGAAAGATGCCTTCAAAAAGTTAAGCAAAATATTAAGAAACAAGAAAACATCTTTAGAAACCAAGAGAAGAGTACTGAACAGTTATGTAATATCAGTCCTCCTCTATGACAGTGAATGCTGAACAATCTACTCGCAGATAAATAAGAGACATGATGCAACAAAAAATGTGTTTCTACAGAAGAATGCTGAGAATACCATGGACCAAATATGTGCGCAACGACGAAGATCTCGAGACAATGGCAACAAAAATGTACACTTCTACTTAACAAGAGACTTGGAAAATTTAATCCTCACAAGACAGATTGAGGGTAACAGGGCCAGAGAAAAGCAACGCACAATCTAGCTGACGAGCTTGAGCAAGTGAATGGCGGAGTAGGGTTCGAGAGAGATGGCAAAAAGACAACATTTATTAACAGCTACAAAGTTCAGGAAATTGTTTATTAGACTTTAAATTATATCACTTAGCATCCTCCATATTTATTACAAGGTTTCGGCCTTTCAGTATCTGTCTATATTTCTGAGATGAGGTATTATGTACACTATTTAAATTATTCAGACTATTGTCCTCATCTTTGTCGCCATATTTATTACAACGCTCCGGCCTTCTTCAAAATAAAGGCTTCAGTTCGGCATTCCAACCACCGTTGGAATGTCGAACTGAACCCTTTATTTTGCTCACTGTGTCAGACTGTTCTAGTTCCACGTGTCATGTTTAATGGATGTCAGGTATTTCCTGTTAATTCCCCCTCTCCAAGTTCTCCACCACCTTCACCAGGTATTGAACTCACACTCTTTGGATCCTGTCACTGGATCTAACTAACGCCTTTATCCACTGTGCCATGTGACCTTGAAGTTCTTTAATGATGTTCTTTGTCTATGATTGGAAAATTCGTAAACTTAAGGAATCAGCACATATTCTAGGCCACTATATCTCCTGAGTCGACCAAGCATAGAAATGAATACAATATGGGAACCAGTAATAAGGAGTGCCAGAGAAAATCGATAATAACAACGAAGATTGCAATATGAGCTCTGGTAAAAACATAAAATGATAACAGCAAAAATTGCAATATGAGCACTGGTAAAAAATTATATTGAAGACAGTAGGTTTATAATACCCAGATATTCACACATAGATGTCCTCAAGGACACATGGCACAGTGGATAAAGGAGTTAGTTAGATCCAGTGACAGGACCCACAGAGTGTGAGTTCAATGCCTGATTAATACCAGTGGAAAACATGGAGAAAGGGAATTAACAGGAGATAACTGATAACTGACATCCATTAAACATGGCACGTAGAACTAGAACAGTCTACCCCAGCGAGCGAAATAAACGTTTCAGTTCGATATTCCAACCACCTGGAGAAGGCCGGAGCGTACAACGGCTGAAACGTTGTGATAAATATGGCAACAAAAATGAGGACTATAGTCCGAATAATTTAAATATTGTAGCACCCTCCATAGTTTATCATGACATTTCAGTTAGCCTGATGTATATTTATGAGTGTTTTTATATTAAAAAGTTTTGAAAAAATAACGACATTATTTCATTTGCCTTGATAAAGTTCATCGGAGGACGAAACGCGTTGTTGAAAAGAAGTTTTCATTTTGCCTTTATTCAGACATGTGTGTGCGTGTGTGTGTGTGTATGGTGATTTTCTGACTGCAGCTTAGATGTGGCACAAGGCCGAATGTATGGGAAACCCAATGAAGATCGAACTCACTATTCAGTCGTAATTGATCTACTGAGACAAGCTCAATAACCATTACACCACATCGAATTGCCCTAAATGATTTTCTACAAGGCCGAAAGTGTGGATCACCGAGTGAGTTTCGAACTACACAATTGTAATTGATCTAGCAGGACAAGCTTGTTAACCATTACACCACGTTGAAGTGTTCTATGTATGTACATATGTATGTATAATGTTGAAACAATCATGTGAGCGAACTCTTTTCTTTTCTCTTTGACGCTGTCTTGTTTCGAGATCTTAAAAAAAAAGTCTATACCCAGGATATGAAGCCAAGTAAAAATAAGAAGGGAGAAAAAAATAAAATAATTAAAGATAAAGTAAATAGGAAGCTAGAAATAAATGCAAAATAAAAGATAAAGCGGCCAAGGTGAAAGTGAAAGTGAAAGTAGGAAATGGAGTGGCGGCGTGTGTGGCCGTAGAGACAGTCACATAAACCAGATGTTACGAGGAAGAATATTAACAAATCGTATTTCGATGTGAGAAACACGCGTCTGACCAGGAAACATGGCCTCCCATGATTCATGACCACCTGATTGCACCTTACTGCCGCCTAGGCGTCTGGCTCGGCGTCTTTTAAGAATAGAAACAAAGAAATATTGCCCACTTTGGCAATTTAGAGCATTTTTATTGTTATTTTGTCGTTGCTGTTTGTTGTGTTTGTAGCTGTTGTAAAGTGTGATCGTAGCCGTGATGGAGTTGGGGATGCTTGTGAATGTGGGGCTGGTGGCGGTGGTAACTGACATGAAGATGAGAGTGATGGTAGTGATGGGAGCTGGCCTGTATCTAATGACGATGATCGTGAGGGTGTTAGTATTACAATTGATGCCGCAAGGAAAACCTAACAGCTGGCGTGTCTTTAGTGGCAAAGTTACTAGTTAAGAGGTTGTCGTCTACCCCACCACCACCACCACCACCACCACAAAGGGTATTATCTTAACTAGTCTCTCTGCCACTACAGACAAAGCTGTATTACTGCATACAACAGAGATGTGGCTTTACGGACCGATGCTAAGAATGCCATCGACAAAACATGTGCGAAACGAAGAAATTTTAAGGAAGTCGGGAATAAAAAAAAAAAAAAAAAAGACGCGTATTTAAATGGGAACAAATACAAGATTTTTGACCTGTGATGCAATATCTAATTTCCTCCAATAAATTCTTGACAAATCTCCCCACAGATGAAGAACAGATTTGAGCCAGAGATCTGGTTCTACAGAACACAGAGAATACCATAGACTGAGCATGTGAGCAATTTCGACGTTTTAAGGATAATGGAAACCAAAAAAAATACGTGTAATAGAAATGGGGGACAAACAGGGACATTCCCCCCTCAAAAAGAGTGTAGGCACTGTAGAGTAATGAATAGCGGCTCGAATCGAGTAATTGGAGAGCCGAGTTCGAATTCCAGTCGAATCCATTGCATTCACTTACGTGCTAATTCCCTTGGGAAAGACATGAATCCTCTTCTTCTCCCTCCAGCTATGGGCAAATAGCAGGACAAATCGGGTTCTATAGCCTTGGGTGGCAACTGGTCTAGGAGAAGGACAACTCTGAATTCCAAACCTGCTCCTCCACAACCTACTCACTTAAAAACTGGCTTGTTACAGAAAACGCAACTATATCTTGTGGTCCTATGTTCCTCAAGGCATTTAAAGGCATTATATATATATATATATATATATATATATATATATATATATATATATAAGTGAACCTTGAAGTCAACACTTAGAGGCGACAGGCTGTTTTATGCTAAACGCAATCGTCAGGCCACGTCTGTCATTTTTTTTTCTTGTCTATTTATATATACGGGTCAGTGGTGCATTGTGGGTAGTCTATTTTGGTGGTTATTTTGCCGGAAGTCGTTTATTTATTTATTTGGGTTAAATTATTTTGCTTGTTTTTATTTATTTATTTTTTTTTATTTCTTATGTTATATATTTATTTATTTATTTTTATTCTAATCGGTGTATTATTAACGTAGTAAAAATTTATTTATATCGCTTATTTAATAGTTTTGGTTTGGTTTGCTTTGGTTTGGGAAGATAATTAAAGATATTTATTCAATTTGGGGGCTTGATTCTAACTATTATTTTGGTGGGAACAGTTTTTAATTTGTTTATTACTCCCGCCAAAATAATAGCTAGAATAAACTACAGCAATCAACCCCCAAATTGAATAAATAGCTTTAAATATCTTCCCAAACCAAAACAAAAGCGATATAAACAAATTTTTACTACGTTAGTAATACACCGATTAAAATAAAAATAAATAAATAAATGTATAAGATAAAAAATAAAAATAAAAATAAATAAAAACAAGCAAAATAATTTAACCCAAATAGATAAATAAACGACTTCCGGTAAAATACCCCCTAAATAGACTATCCACAATGCTCCACTGACCCGTATATATAAATAGCCGAAGAAAAAAAGCAACACTCGTGGCCTGACGATTGCGTCTAGCATGAAACGGCCTGTTGCTTCTAAGTGTTGACTTCAATGTTCACTTTTATATTTACACACGCTCTATTTCTGATATTGAGCACTTTATCCCATAAATATAGCACACCATAAGACTATATTTCTTCATATATATATATATATATATAAAGAGTGTTGACCTGATATCAAATCTCATATTTTACAGTGAATGCTTGACAATTTCTCCACAGAGCAGTCCTCATTTTCCAGTCTTGATAGAGTTCAGAAGCGTCTCCGATTCTTTATTGGAGAAGAATTATTCTCCACCCTCCAACCTTTGTCTCACAGGCGGGATGTGGCATGCCTCTCATTGCTTTCACGGAAAGTGTTCACCCGAACCACATTCCTTGGTTCCGCCAGGCGTAACCTTCATGGTTAGGACGCGCCATGCCACTTCCATTATAGCAAACCATTCACATTCGCTCTGTATTCAATCGGTGAGTAGTTCCACTCAAAGAGCTTCTTTCCACGAAACACTGCTATGTGGAACAAACTCTCAAGAGGATGTTTTCGTCATCACTACAATCTTAACCTGTTCAATTATAGAGTTAACAATTATCTTCCCCTCCAATCCATATAAACTACTCCTTAACATAAACTAGAGTGGTCACCGGGCCTTGTATAGAGTGAAGATAAGGAAGAGGCGATTTGAGACAACAGAGATGTGATTCTCCAAATGGATGTTGAGAATACAATGGACGAAGCATGTGAGCAAGTTGGAAGTCTTAAGGAGAATGGCAACTTCTACAGAGAGTCCTCGATTTACGACAAATTCCCCTTTCTCCGATGTGCCGTAACACGATTTTCGGAAGGTACTCGCGATTTTCCGTGAATAAGCACTTCCGTCACTCAGTTATGCTAACACAATAGTAAAGTAATAATCTAGGACAGTATTTCCCAACATAGACGCTTGTGCCCCCTTGTGGACTCTGTTATGTTGAAAGAGGGCACTGGGTGTTTTAATTTCATTTGCGAACGCGCTGAACACACTTACGGGCATTTATCCATTTTTTTATTTTCAAAATTTTTCAGTATTGGCTACAAAAGTAAATTTCTGAAAAGTATCTAAAGCTGTGGGAAGCTATCAAATTTATCTTCATTGCTTTTTCCAACTTCCAATATGGCTGAATGTGGTTTCGACGCAGTTACACAGCTTCTTACTAAACAAAGAAACCGTCTTCAAATTACAAAATTTAAGGATAGCAAAATGGAAACGATTTAGCCAGTAAGCTAAAGACAAAATTGAAACTAAGATCAAATGAACCCTTAAGCCAGTAAGCACCAAAGACAACCATCACATTGAAAATATTGATATAAGCTATCAAATGAACCTAGAGTAAGATCCTTAAAGCAACCATCTAAGAAGCACCAAAAGATCAACCATCTCATTGAAGACATCTCATTGATATAAGCTATCAAATGAACCTAGAGTAAGAGCCTTAGCCAGTAAGCACCAAAGACAACCATCTCATTGAAGACATTGATATAAGCTATCAAATGAACCTAGAGTAAGAGCCTTAGCCAGTAAGCACCAAAGACAACCATCTCATTGAAAATATTGATATAAGCTATCAAATCAGTTTTTCATCATTTTAATCATTGGCATTTATAATAGAAAAGAAAACAATATTAAAACTACTTTTGCACGAATAGTCAAGTGTTTTCTGTCTATGAAATATGAATTCAGCATAATATTCGAAATTTGACATTGGGGGCATTGACAAAAAAATTTATGCCCAAAGGGAGAACTGTTTGAAAAAATGTTTGGGAAACACTGATCTAGGACATGACAACACATTTCTATAACCGTCCTGGGTATGACGATAAACTACAACCGACAGCAAGGCCTCTGATCAGAAGATTTTGAGGAACGTGGAACCATCTCTTAATTGCTGGTTTTCCCAGGTCCACCCTGACCCAGGGTGGTAGCACCTGTTAGGGTCCCAGCTATTGGATCCTGGGGTCAAAACGCTATGGAAGTATAAAAATAGGTTTTAATACCAGCAAAAAAAAATTATAAAAAATTGTAAAAATTATTACCAGCAATACTTTATTAGTAGCAATATATTTTTGAAAAAATATTAGCTGCGATACATTTTTGGAAAAATATTCCCAGAAATTCTTTTGGGAAAAAATATTACCAGCAATAAAATTCTTGACGGTATTAAACAACCCATTGAAGTTGATATGCCATAAACCAAACCAAACCATTTCTATGACATATGTTAATATAATAAGGACAAAAAAATGGGAAACATTTAATCCTTTCAAATAAGCCCTAATGCACGCAGGGGATTACAAAAGATTAAAAATCTATCATAAAAGACTGAGTATTGCAGGAGGATTTTTCTAAAGGATTAAAAGATGAACAGGATTCAATAAGATGAAAAATTTTTTTGACGTTTTGAAAAATTTTTCTTGAAGATTGTAGTCATCAAGATTAAAGAATCAAGGAAGAGAAGTTACAATTCCACATTCTTTTCAACCTAAATAAACTATTGGTGCAAATCCTGTCAATATTCTTTTACATTCAACTTTTCAATAAAAAAAGTGAGACCTAAATTTTTAATCTAGTAAAATAAATTAAATTCATGTATTCGGAGTACCAGACATAAATATAATACATATAATAAAATGAAAATAATACGTATAATGAAATTAAATTTTGTTAGGTTGCTTGTATATTTATTGTCAGTGATGTCATTGTCTCTCGTAGATGAGATGACGAAGCTTAAGATCTTGTCTCTCTCTTGCAGTAGTCGGAAGCAACATCAAATCTGGGGAAGAAGGAATTCACCAACTTACAGTAAGTGTATTCTTCCGCCCTCCACGTAATTTTTCTGCCGCGTCATTTGCGTCGTGTGTACGAGGCAAACGGCATATGTCGAAACAAGGTCAATGAAGATTGCGTTGTAACGAATCGTCGTAGGTCGCGACTGTCGCAACCCTGAACCTGACTCTGTATTTAGAAATCCTCCTTAAAAAAACAAAAATTTCTTGGCTTTATTTTTTCACAGAAAATATTGAAGAATGATTTTAATTGGGTTTCCGAACCCGTAGGCTCAGAAAATCTTTCCCCAAAACCCGTTTAAAACGAGGTCGGGCAGCAGAAATATTGAGACGAAACTCTGCCCTTCGACTTTATGGGGATCCTCTCTGGTCGGAGACAGAAAAATAATTTGATAGCACAGCTGGAGAAGAATCTTAAACTGCAAGATATCTACCAACCGCCCCACGCGGTTAAGATTGATCATAAGGCCGAATTTAATGCAGAGTATTCGAGCCAGTCGACGAATCTCCAAATGCAGACCAACATACAGAATTTACTACTGTATTTATGTGAATACCCATTATCGTCCGTAGGTATGCAAATGGTATATATATATGGACTCTCCCGTCGGTTTCATTAAACAGCTTAATTTTCTCAGTTAAAAAATTTTATTTTATGCGATAATCTTAAATGCAATTAAACCCGCTAGTGATTTTCTTAAATTTTCCACATATGGAGCAAGAGTGAGGATTGTATGGATGAGATCACTATTAGATAAGCTGACCTTTTAGATCTTGCTCTCGCTTCTTGAAGATGATTCAGACAAGCAGATTGAAAATTGCTGAATCCACTAAAAAACGTTCATCTTTTCTACCCGCTCCAAGGCTAAGCGCTTTTTTTTGGCGTTATTTTAATTTTCTTTTGACAAGTTGCTTTTCATTTTGTTTTTGTATCTTTTTCTTGAACGTCCTTCATTCCTGTAGCCCTGATCTAACTTTCTGTAAATTAGGATCTTGGGATATATATTTAATTACTTTTCTCCCGTCGTTTTCGACGTATGAGACAAGTTTTTTTCATTCTTGGAAGCAACAGACTACCCAAACATGTCTTTTAATTATAATGGTGAAACGATGTTAGAACTAATTTTCACACTTTTCTGGAATAACCGAACACAGAGAACTGGTGCACAATATGCCACAAGATTCCCAAACGACCCCTTAAGGTCTGGAGACAACGTGAAAAAATGGATTAGATGATTATCGGATTAAAACAATCAGGAAATAGCCAAACCATTTCGAATTCAGTCAGGTTCATTTCATTCACTTTTTTGCTAGTTTTTCGTTGCGGACTTGTGAAGCAGTTTCATTTTCCCCAAGCCGCTATGAGTAAATATTAGGATAGATCGAGAGATATAGCCTTCGGGGGCGAACTGTCTAGAAGAACAACTCTGAATTTTACACACACACTTATATATATATATATATATATTTTACACACATACACATATATATATATTTGAATTTGTAGGTCTGATGAATTGGATCGTGATTACGATTCCAATAGAATAAATTAAAACCATGGAATATTAGTGTTTGAAAAATATATTATATTCTTACTCTGTCCTTGGAAATTGAGTTCTACCTCTTGGGAATTTATTTATATATATATATATATTATAATTATTTTTTAAAATATATATTTATATATATATTATAATTATTTTTTTAAATATGATTCCTTCAACAAGTATAAGAGTTCTCATGTTTTTTGTTTTTAGAAAAATAATTATAATTTAAGAAAATACTTCTGTATGGAGCACTGTTTTTTCATGTTTAGACAAAAATACCTAAAGAACTCAATTCTATTTATCTAACGTGTTCTTTCCTATATTTTCTGCATATCTGCACACACACACACACACACATATATATATATATATATATATATATATATATATATATATATATTGAATTTAATATTATCAATATATATATATATATATATATAATTGACATTGAATATATATATATATATATATATATATACTAGACTACCCAAAACCCAACGGGTAAGTGACAGTTCAGGTTATAAAACATTGATGTTGATTTCAACATTAAATTTGTCTCCCGAATTTGAAATAAAGTTGAATTCAAAATACTTAAAATATAAAAAAAACTCGTTTTTCAAATGTTATTCACTTAAAATATTTTTAAATTTATTAACTTTAAAAAATTTCTTTTTCTATACCAATAAATATTTTATAATCATATTCACTCGAAAATATTTTTTAAATATGGCAAAAAATTATTTATTCAAATATTTAAAATAGTGTTTGTTTAAAGAAAACTGAAATAAACACGCGCGCAATCACAGAGAGGTGGAAAGTGAGAGAGAGCTGCAAAGATAGAAGGTGGAAAGAGAAAGAGGTGAAAAGAGAGAGGTGGAAAGAGAGATGTAAAAAAAGAAAGAGGTGGATAGACAGAGGTGGAAAGAGAGAAATCTGGAAAGAAGAGAAAGCTGGAAATAGAGAGGTAGAAGGAGAAAGAGGTGGAAAGAGAGAGGTGAAAAGAGAAAGAGGTGGAAAGGGAGATCCATAAAAAGGGACAGGTCTTCAAGAAATTTAAATCATTATGCAGTTTGACAATCCGACGTAATCTATAACTCTTCGCAGACTTTTAATATTAATATATTTAAATAGATTTATATTCATTCAAGAAAATTTTAGTAATATGGCTTGATTAGTACTGATTTAAAATAATATCGTCTTTTAACCACGAAATAAAAAATCATTTTTTTAGATACAAAGTGTTTTCTTCTTTTTTAGATACAAAGTGTTTTCTTTCTTTTTTCTGGATATTTCGTACCCACTACTCTACGTTTGAGTCTTGGACATTTACAGCTGCGGTAGGAAAAAGGATCGAGGCGTTCGAGAACAAATGCTTGAAAAAGCTCTTCCGCATCTTCTACTGTGAGCACAAAACTAATGACTATGTACGGAGCAAGGTCACAAGTCTCGTGCACCGACAGGGACCTCTCCTCGCCACTATTAAGGGTATAAATATCCTGGTTTGGCCACTGATAGACCATCATTTTTTTTCAACGTTGAAGACGGGCTCAAGCAATTTCTTCAAAACAAAAGGAGCTTCATTTGTAAATGGACGGACATGACAATGCTGGAACTCCTGAGAGCCAACGCCAACCGATTATCTTGGAAGAGGTTGTATGTTTCTTCTGGCTTTAGGTCCCCCGAAGAGTGGAGCTGTCATAAGGCTGCTGCTGATGACGATTTCCTGTCTATAGCTTCGTATGATAGATAGATAGATAGATAGATGTGAAAAAAAGAAAAAAACTAAAAGATAGATTTAAAAAAAGATAGATTTTTTATCCGAACAACCAGAGATAGATAGATATCCATATAGATAGATAGATAGATGTGAAAAGGCTGAGAGAGATTTAAACAGAGATAGATATGAACAGCCAGAGATCCAAGTCTATCCTGCTATTTCACGCACCGAGCGAGAAGAAATAAATTCCCGCCTGTCCCATAAGGATTAGGGCGAAAATATGAACGTAATCTCGTGTGACGTCGTCCCCGGTCGCAGCGCCGACTGTGACGTTCTATCCTGATCTACCACGGCGCCAGTTGTGACGTCCGTTCCAAACCTATCCCGCACCACCAGTTGTGACGTCCCTAAACAGCACCAATTGTGACGTCTTCGCAGCGGCGCCAGCTGTTCGCTCCTCACTGCTCCATCCGGGTGTCGCTGCTCCAAACGTGACATCCGCCTGTCGCGTCAGTCGTGTTGTCTCGTCCTGTGACGACCAACTGGCTTGGTATCGGTCGCGGCACCCAAATGTGACGTTCTAACCTTTTGGTGATTCGGGTGGGAATCTGGTTAGATTTGATATCAGCCTCGTCGTTCCCAACTCGCTTCCAACGCCTGGTTACCAAAGGTAACTGCACTGATCTCCAGTCTGCCTACCCACGTTGTGAATTGATCTTAGACAGACGAGATCAAACAGTGGTTGGGGCCGTAATGCAAATTGAGTTCAACGGGGTGATAACACACAAATATGCATAAAAGAAAATAAAATGAAAACTCAAAAAGTTCAAAGTATCAAAGAAAAAGGTAACAAACTTTTTATGTCTAGTTGTTCGATACATAGGACTGCATCTATCTCCCGACCCGTTCTGTGGATTGTGACACGTCGTTTTCCGCTAGGCAAGTTTTAACGCTTCAAGTTGTTTGCTCTCTAAGAAATTTGTGTTTCGGTGTGTCTTTGGACGAAAGTCGAAAAAAAAAAAAACTTATTTCTGTGGTCTGGTTCTAAGTCGCTCTTCAAAATAATTGTTCTTGGTTTGAAGAGGAGTCCGAAATTTTTGCGAATCTTGGTCAGCTATCTTGAGGCGGCTTCAACTCTGGAAACTGGCTCAAAACGCCGTCCGCTCTGGACACTCATCTCTGCCGCCAACTCATCTTTCTGGACACTCATCTCTGCTCCAGGGGCCCGAACTTTCTGGACACTCATCTCTGCCGCCAGGGCCCGAACTTTTCTGCCTGTTGGGGCCTCGTTTTTATTGACGCCGACCAAAACCGGGGTGGGTCTGTTGGCGTCCGGGGGTTCCTCGATAATTTTAAATACATATCCACCTCTTTTATTTCTGGTTAGGGATTTTCCACTCTTTTCCATTTTTGGTAACTTTTTTCACTCCCACTTTCTCACCATACTTCTGAGGGGCGTGAACTGCCCTCCCCACTTCTTCGTAGCAGCTTCTCATACTTATACTCTGGATGGGGGCGTCGACAGCCTTCTTCGTGCGTCACCTGATCACTCTCGGCCAATGAGGTCTTGGTCGGGTATCTTTCCTCCTCCTTCGTGCGTCACGTGATCACCACTTGACCAATGATGTCTTAGTCGGGCGTGAACAATCCGCGGCTTTGTTTCGGAAAAAAAAATATCTTGCTTAACTAAAAAAAATTATCTTTTGCTTTCCTTTTTTTCCTTTCAATCGCCGTTATCATTTCTCTGGCCACAAACGGAAAATATGACAATGGGGTTATAATTCTTGTTCTACACGTGGCGTTTGTCAGGTATTTTATCGCTAATTTATCAAGATGGTTGGTTTTCTTAACATGGCCTCAAAAAAGAATTATCCCCAAGTTTTCAGTCAGTCTGACGTCTCCAAGGAAGAAATAAAAAACATTTCTGGTTCCCATTTATTTTCCTTCGGTACATGTGTCTCATAACATAATTTTATTATCGCAGGGCAAAGTTGTTTTGTTGAAAAAAAAACTTAGTTAGCGAGACTGCTTGTGTGGGGATTTTAATTTTCCATATCTACTTAAAGGCTCTGTAGCTACACCTGTGTTTTGTCAATTATCAAAATTAACGTTTTCAAGTGGACTTTCTTTGGCGAACATTTCTTGAGAACACAATTCCATTCGCGCAGGCCAAGTAGGAAAATCGGTCAATGATTATTCGTTTTAACCAATTCTTTAATTTTCATATCTGTCCAAAGTCTTTTTTGAGTCGCCTTTTTCGACGTCACTTATCAAAATAACATTTTCACTTGAATTTTCCCTTGGTCGGTGGTCTGTGTTGATAATAAGATGCCTTCTCGTACCAATAGTTTTGTTTTCATATCCTTAGATAACATTCTTACCCACCTCAAATCTCATTGTCATTGTAATGACACTCTTTCGCCATTGCCACTTATCAAAATAACCCTTTTTTTATTGCCTCTTAATTATTGTGTGTGTTCGCTTATCACCTATGATTCGGATCTCGCCTCAAATTTTCCCTTCCTTTCTTCTTTTCTTTTTCTTTTCCCTTTCTGCCTTTCTTTCTCTGCCTGGATGCATGGTGCCACAATCGGAATTTTTATTTTTAAAATTTCCAACTTTCCGTGCTGATAACTGCTACACCACTCGCACAACTACCGAGAATGGTTAGAATCAAGATTTCAAATGTTATTTTTCAAAGCAGACAACTCCCCTGCACTTGTGGGAATGGCGTAACATAGTCTACTTGTCTTCGTTTCTTGTTATTTGAACTTGTAACGTGAGCTGTTAAGTGACATCTGTCCTCCTTTACGGCAGCGAATGTTGGACGGTCTCCTCAAAGATGAAGAAGAGACTCGAGGCGAAGGATGCTGAGGATATCATGGATCGAGCGTGTGAGCAACGATGAGGTTTTGGAGAGGATGCAAACAACAAGGAAGCTTAAACTTAACATCAGGAAGAGACAGATGAAATTTCTGGAATACGTAATGAGAAAGGAGGGTTTGAAGAATCTGATACTCACAGGTCGAATAGAGGGGAAAAGAGACAAGGGAAAGCAGCGCATGACATACCTGGCGGGCTTAAGCAAGTGGATGACATAACGTGGTCTGGGGGAGGTGGCAGAGGGACGAAACTTATTTAAATCTACAAGAGATAGGGGGAAAGTGGAGAGGCATGATCGCCAACACCCTGAAAGGACACGGCACTTAAAAAGAGAGAACATTGAACTTCAGTAGTAAAGTAGCGGAAATAGTTACCTATTTTACGCTGACAAACAATTTATTTGGAAAAGATATTAGAATAAGTCACACTGATGAGAAATCAGAAAGCCAGGTTCGGATTCCAGTCGAATTCCTTATATCACGTATTGTCCTTGATTCATTAGAATAACCCGGTATATTTACTGGGAACAATCCTCCAGCATCTAGATAAAAGGAGAAATATACAAAATTAGAAAAGGGTGTGATTGCTAGTAAACTCCTAGACCTTGGAATTAAAACCGCCCTAAATACATCTATTATAAAAGATAAAAACTGTGCCTTACTAAAGCAAGCTTGGTAATCATCTATAATTAAATTAATAGAGAGAAGAAGAGAATAGAAATGAGAGGCCGCAAGATAGATAGATAGAGAGAGAGAGAGAGAGAGAGAGAGAGTTATCAGTTTACCACAGTATGAAAGAAACCTACAGTGGGAACTCTTCGGCCTAGTCGGTCATGAATCGAAAGAGACTTGATCATCCAAGCATATATGACGTATGGTCCTTGACTCGTTAGAATAACCCGGTATATTTACTAGGAACAATCCTCCAGCATCTAGATAAAAGGAGAAATTATACAAATGTAGAAAAGGGCGTGATTGATAGTAAACTCCTGGACCTCGGAATTAAAAACGCCATAACTACATCTACTATAAAAGACATAAAATTGTGCCTTACTAAAGCAAGCTTGGTAATCATCTATAAGTAAATGAAGAGAGAGAGAGGATGAGAATAGAAATGAGAGGCCGCAATATGGACTAAGGATAGATAGATAGAGAAATAGATAGATAATGATTGTGATCAGATAGAGAGAGAGAGGTAATGATCAGAATGAGATAGATAGATAGATAGATAGATAGATAGATAGATAGATAGATAGATAGATAGATAATGATTATAATCAGATAGATAGATAATGATCAGAATAAGATAGATAGATAGATAGATAGATAGATAGATTATAGATTTTTTAATCAGTATAAGATAGAGAGAAAAAACTAAATTCGCAGAGAGAGAAAAAATTGAGAGGGATAGAGATGGCCAGAGAGAAGTTTCACTGAAGTTTATGTGCGATAAGCAGATGAATAGAGAGAAGAATAAAGTTTACTAGGCTGCAACATGGACTGGGGAGAAAGAAAAGGAAGAAAGAAAGAAAAGAAAAAAAAAAAGAAAGTAAATGAATAGAAAGAGAGGAAAAGAATAAAAAAAAAGGTCAAATATGGACTAAAAATAGAAAGATAGATAGATTAATAATAGATAAATAGATACATTTTTATCATTGATTATAATCAGATAAAGAGATAATGAAATCATAAGATAGATAGATAGATGAGAGATAGATAATGATTATAATCAGATAGAGAGAGAGATAATTATCAGAATGAAATAGATAGATAGATAGATAGATAGATAGATAGATAGATAGATAGATAGATAATGATTATAATCAGATAAAGAGATAATGATCAGGATAAGATAGATAGATAGATAGATAGATAGATAGATAGATAGATAGATAGATAAATAGATTTTTCTATAATCAGATAAAGAGATAATGATCAGGATAATAGATAGATAGATAGAATGAGAGATAGATAATATTATAATCAGATATAGATAGATAGATAATGAATTCAGAATGAAATAGATAGATAGATAGATAATAGATAGATAATTTTCAGATAGATAATGATTATAATCAGATAAAGAGATAATGATCAGGATAAGATAGATAGATAGATAGATAGATAGATAGATAGATAGATAGATAGATAATGATTATAATCAGATAAAGAGATAATGATCAGGATAAGATAGATAGATAGATAGATAGATATAGGTAGATAGATAGATAATGATTATAATCAGATAGAGAGAGAGATAATGATCAGAATGAAATAGATAGATAGATAGATAGATAGATAGATAGATAATGATTATAATTTGATAGATAGTTAATGATCAGATTAAGATAGATAGATAGATAGATAGATAGATAGATAGATAGATAGATAGATAATGATCACAATAAGATAGATAGATAGATAGATAGATAGATAGATAGATAGATAGATAGATAATCAGTATGAGATAGAGAGAAAAAACTAAAAAGAGAGAGAGAAAAAATTGAGAGGGATAGAGATGGCCAGAGAGAAGTCGAAGTTTATGTGCGATAAGCAGATGAATAGAGAGAAGAATAGAAGAAAGAAAGAAAGAAAGAAAGAAAGAAAGAAAGAGGTGGGCAGAGTGAAGTTGGGGGAAGGTTTATGTGTGAGTGGCTAAGAACTCATTTTATGAACAGGCAGAGACAAATTTATGGGTAGCTGTGAAGGCTGAGAGAAAGATGGCAGGAAGGAACAAAGAAAAGAAATATACAGCTTTGTCTTAGCACATGAGACAATACCTTGATGTATTAAGCGTTATACTTTAGATATTTAAAGCATCCGAAAGACGTTATTTTCTCGGCAGGCAGACGCACATTTCTCGGTTGAAGTAGACAGATCGATAGCTGCCTTAGAAATTAGCCAGGAATACAAAGAATTACGACTTTCCATTTTGTCACACGAAGGCAGCTATTTGGAAATTTGAGTCGGTCTTGGAGATAATTTTCAGGTATTTATGAGATGACAGATTCTCTGATGTTTACGAATTGAGCGCATCTCAAGAGAGTTCTTAGGCACCAGGATTTTTCTTCTTTTCTACCTGAAGAAGTTGACCAGCTTGTTGGAAACTTGAAAAATTCATTTGATATCGTTATTTTTTTTTATTGATTCGGTTTCTACGGTTTATCAACCATTTGCAGGTTATTTACAATATTTACGTTGTTCAGACCGTTTTCCTCATCTCCATTGCCGTATTTAGGACGTTTCGGTCGTTATACGCTCTGGCCTTCTTCAATATCTGTCTATATTTCTGAGATCAGGTATTGCAACTAATTACACTATATTATTCGGACTGTTTATTGCAATATTCACCTTCAAATTCTGTCTATATTTCTGAGATGAAGTATTGGAATTATTTACACTATTTACATTGTTTAGACTGTTGTCCTCATCTTTATTGCCATATTCACCTTCACTATCTGTCTATATTTCTGAGATGAGGTATTGTAATTATTTACACTATTTACATTGTTTGGACTGTTGTCCTCATCTTTATTGCCATATTCACCTTCACTATCTGTCTATATTTCTGAGATGAGGTATTGGAATTATTTACACTATTTACATTGTTTGGACTGTTGTCCTCATCTTTATTGCCATATTCACCTTCAACATCTGTCTATATTTCTGAGATGTGGTATTGGAATTATTTACACTATTTACATTGTTTGGACTGTTGTCCTCATCTTTATTGCCATATTCACCTTCAACTTCTGTCTATATTTCTGAGATGAGGTATTGGAATTATTTACACTATTTACATTGTTTGGACTGTTGTCCTCATCTTTATTGCCATATTCACATTCAACATCTGTCTATATTTCTGAGATGAGGTATTGTAATTATTTACACTATTTACATTGTTTGGACTGTTGTCCTCATCTTTATTGGCATATTCACCTTCAACATCTGTCTATATTTCTGAGATGAGGTATTGGAATTATTTACACTAATTACATTGTTAGGACTGTTGACCTCATCTTTATTGCTATATACACGACTTTTCGAACGTTGTCCGCTCCAGCATTCTTCAGGTGTTATTTCGAATTTCGAAAATGAAAACTTAATTTAGTCCACGGAGGTAGATCGTTCTAATTCCGTGTTCCATGCCTTTGGATATCTTAGTTTTAGTTAATACCCCTTTGTAACTCAACTCTTGAAATTTTTTTTTCTGTTGCGGCCAAGAATTGAACTCACAACCCTTTGGGTCAAGCTACTTCTAGTTCAATCAATCAATTAATCAACGCTTTTATCCACTGGGCCATGTGTTTTTTGCCATGTGCCCCCAAGTGCATATAGTTACAATACCTAATGACTGAAATATAGACAGGCCTTTGCAGTTTATTCAAAGCCAGAATAAATTTTTAGATTGTAATATTTTTTCTTTTTTAGATAATAATTATTTAGTGATACAAGTTTTACTAATTAATCCATAGCTGAGGGGGAAGATGGGTATTTGCGCGTATGTGAATCTAACGAACCCAACTGAAATTGGAATCGGATTTCCGATTAGCAATTCCGAGCCATTATCCATTACATCACCTGCACAACCAATCTTACAGCACCTGATATTACCAAACAGTCACCCATCTAGGTACTGACCAGATTCGGCGTTGCTCAACTTCAGTGACCTTGTTTCAACATGATGTGGCCGTAAGCCAGTTGATTTTGGATCGACATTTATCATCATCGTCCTCATTCGTCCCTCGACTGCTTCAATCGTCGAGTGGGGCGATATGAAGGCGGAAGAAAAAGAGACATCCTCCTCCAGGCTGACCTGTTAGTGGCGGCCCCTCAGGACTTTCGGCATTGTCATGTCCGTTCAATCTTTGCTCTAAAAGCAGAGATGGTGTGAACGTTCCACGTTCCGATAGTTTTACCCTGTTTGTCGCTCCAGTCGCTCATTCGTCACGCCCATATCCTGGAGTGAGCCAATGGTACGCACGGCTGCTGATGTTGATCCCGACCTCGACCGATCCGACATTGATGTTGATGTCATTCTTCTTCCTCGTAATACTTTCAATGGGCTTTCAGATAACTTGGCGGCACCCATCTCTTCTCCAAGAATTTATAAGATTGGTCTACTTCACATTTTAATAAAGATTCAAACTACCGTATTTGACGGCATATAAGACGCACGGGTGTATAGGACGTACCTCGATTTCAGCAGGGCAAATCAAGAAAAAATTAGTAATTAGTAAAATTAGTAAAATTATTAGTAAATGGTACTTTCTAGGCTATATTTATGAGGTATTATTTTGGTTAAACAAGACATGATTTCAATGAAATGAAAAGTAATAGAAAAAAAAGAATACAAGCCTATAAAAACTTTATTATATTCAAAGAAAACAAAATAAAAATCAAGCAATTATTACAATTAAGCAAAATAGTACAGTTACCATTAAAATTCAGTCAAAAGTTTTCCTTTATATGACCTGTACAACCTGCGTCTTGTAAATGTCTTGTTGGTATAATTAGGATATAAAACTTCTACTATCTATATTTCTCATGTTGTCTGTCTGTGTGTCTGTCGTGGGCGTTGTTACCTCGCCCAGGCCGCATTTCTCACCCGATTTCGATGCGGTTTTCAACACAAGTTTGCAAATGGCTGCCGTAAGGACATGACGGAGCCCGATTTTTTCAGTTTCCGAAAAAATCGATAATTGAAAAAATCGATAATCGAAAAAATCGATAATCGAAAAAATTCTGCTTACAGAATGAATGATCGCATTTCAACCAAATTTGACACCCCCTTAGAGTCTACTATTAGAAGTGTTGTCCAGAAGTTTCATGACCACGGACCCCTAAACAGCGCGGAAAATCGATAAAACCCAAAAACCGATACGCCCAGATTGCGTCTGAACTCCATGTCGGTTTTTAGCGAAAACCGAGCGGATTTATGAAGAGGCCATTGGGAGTCATCATGTGAAGTTTCAACTCTGAGCACCCCCCAAAACAGAGTGCAAATCGATAATCGGTCAACCCTTAAAAATGTTTTTCCCGGTTTTTTAAAGCTGATCGTATTGTGTTTATTTTGTTTAGTTCTTTTTTCGTAACAGATTTAATGTTTACTTTTGAGCTTAGAAAAAGTTGGCAGTGTGATATAGGCAAGAAGTAAGGCATGTAACAACATCAGCACGGCAAAGGGCACTCTTCTAAAGGCAAGGAAGGGCAAAAATATTTTAAGTCAAGTGATAGCGATTGCTGTATTAGTCGTACTTTTTTTAAATCAAGCACGGGCAACGCCGGGCCATGCTGCTAGTACCAGTATATAATTTTAGCGCTGAATGAAACTTCTAAAGTTCCAACAGAAGGTAGGAAAGAAAAGTGAGAAGAAAGGACTAAGTATAAACTACAAGAAAACAGAATGCATGGTCATCAATAAAAAGATGAGCCCGGATTGTTTGTAGCTCTAAGCAATGTTTGTCTCCTTGCTATCCCTCCCAGTATCTGTTCTGTCATCCATTTACATGGCTCTCCACAACTTCCTATCCTTTGTGGCTTTAAGCAACGTTTGTTTCCTTGCTATCCCCTCCAATCCCTATTCTGTCATCCATTTACACGAGCTTGTTAGATAGTTTACTCGCTGTTTCACTTTCAGTTTTTCCTGTGGGTGTTAAATTCTCTAAGTCTTCTTTTTTTATTATGTGTCTGTCCTAGAAATTTCAAAAGGCTTTTTTGATTCTAAATGTTTTTCTTTGTTTCCATTTTTCTTAAATTGATGAAACCCAGAAGTGAATAAGTAATAATTTCTCGTATGAAAGATCAAGGTAAATTTCTTCTTCTGGACGTTGACGGTCATGGCTCTCCACAACTTCGTATCCTTTGTAGTTCTTAGCAATGTTTTTTTTTTCTTTTTAATATCACCGCATTTTCACAAGATCGGTCACTCGCTGTTTCCTTTTGTCTCTCTTGCCTTTAATATCGTAAACAAAAATGCCCTTTTCGTTTCTATTTCCTTTAAGACTTCTTCATTGCTCACATGTTGTGTCCATGTCATACTCAGCATCCTTCTGTAGAACTATATTTCTGTTGCCTTATATTCGTTTCCTACGAAATTTTCCAGTTTGTTAATATTTGCTTATTTTCCAGAAGGTATTTACCATCCCTCCAGTCCATTTACACAAACATTTTAGGTAGATTACTCGATATTTCCTTCGACTCATCTTGCTTTCAGCATGTCCTGTGAGTGTCAAATTCTCCAAGCCTTCTTTCATCATTATGCATCCCAGATATTTCACCTGTCCCGTTCTGATTCTAAGTACACTTCTTGTGTCCATTTCTTTTAAAACATCTTCTGTCCAAACCCCATACTGTCACCATAACGTGCGTAATACATTTAGCG